>JAOWAR010153383.1:0-11081 GCA_028571005.1 Clathrina lutea
ACGCTGGTGCCACTGCGCCTGACCCCCAACGTTGACGGAGTCCAGCAAGACCTGCAAGGGGTCCGCGACATTGCCTCGACGCTCAGAGCTGTCCTCCACGGGACCTTGCCCGACCGGAACGGAATTGTCCAATTGGACTTGAGCGGTAATGCCCTCTGCGAGGCCACGCTCGACATGAGCGGTATTGCCTTCTTCGCAGTATCGACGCTCGACCTGAGCGGAATCTTCACGGCCACGCCCGACATGAGCGGTATTGCCGTCCTCCAGGCCACGCTCGACATGAGCGGTAATGCCCTCTGCGAGGCCACGCTCGACATGAGCGGTATTGCCTTCTTCGCAGGATCGACGCTCACACTGAGTGGAAGTGCCTTCTGCACCGAGCCGAGGCTCAACTGAACCAGCCACGGAGGGCCCCGGCGAATGACAGTGAGAGTCTTGCAAGCAGCCTTGAATGAGATGCGCCAGCCCCTGCTGGAACGCAGGATTAGCTAGAAGATCCATAGTCCAACGTGTAACAAGTGCAAGTGCTTTGTCCTTGAGCAAAGAAAAAAGCCACCTTTTGGCAGGAAGTGGGCACTTCTATTTTCTTTAGTTTGACGTTGAAGTGCTGTCCTGAGCATGCGCGCGGGGTGCGCACGTGAGCCAATACATAGTTATATCTCGACGGAGCCTCCGACATGCAATCTAATATAGGAGGGAAAGTAAGCGATGACATGTTTTCTGCCAGAGAGAAGGAGGCGTCCAGAAGTTGATCCTTCCCGTGTCTGATTGCTACACTGTAGAGTGAAAAACTTCGCAAACACATTTGCCTTCTCTTTGCCCGTCTTGGCAACCGTGACCTTGATCGCTTAAATCTTGTAAGTCAGGAAGAGGTGTATTCTTGGTAGAGATAAGGGGTAGAGACCTCTGCCACCACTGGCAACTGCCAAAGAGTTCTACAGCAAGCCGGTGCATGCCGGCAATAATAGAACTCTCTTTTGGCTCCTGGAAAGCTTCAATGCAACGGTTTCAGACAGATTTACATCGTGCAAAGGCACAGATTGTGCCACAGTGCCCATGTGACATCAAGAAGGTGGGTACTTCCTTGGATCGCTTGCAGTATCAGTGCAGCCAGTTGCATGGAGAAGACTTTCCCAGTCTTCCTGGCCGAAGTATAGTCGACGACGAATGAAGCTCAGTGCATGAAAGAAGGCGGGAGCGTTTTCAGAAAGACAGTAATACAACTGTGGTCGGATACTGGATCAGTAACCTTAATGTCTACAACCAGATCCAGTCAACTTGCAGTAAACAAGTTTCTGGTACTGCGAGGGCTCAAGTCCACCGAAAACCATGTGTCAAATGAATGATGGCTGGCTTGGACTAAAGTCCAAAAATCAATCCTAGAGTACAGTACCAGCATGGTTCATGGAGGCGTCCCATTTTCTGTGCTTTGCATTGAAAGTGGGAAGATTCTCAGCTAGCAGTGTCCAAGAGTAGTTAGAGAGTGACGAAACGCGTCTGGTGAGTAGTCAGGAGGTCAAAAGCAAGCAAGGAGGAAATATTTAAATTTGGAGAAGTTTAGTTCCAGGGACGCTCAATGTTCTCGTATAGAAGGTCAGGTGTGAGAAAACCATTTGGATTTAGAACACAATAAACTAGAACCCTCCCATGGCAGTTGAGAGATCAGTCTCTTCAGCTAGTAAAATGAAAATTGGGAAAGGTGTACACGTGTGTCTCTGTGGTGTTGTGTGCATGTAACTAAATGTCTGGGAGGCAAATTATATCACTCTCGCATTTTGCAGTCACATGTTCTAAAACCAAATGTTGCTGAGCAGACTGTCACATGTGCAGTTCATACGTGAAATCAAGTGTTTAGCAGATGGTTTATGGTTACAGTGGAATTTCAGATAAGTCGCTATTCCTCCTCAGGAAATTAGGAGGAAGTACACACTAATAACCAAGGTACGTTCTAGCCGAACTCTCACAATCTGATTAATGGCGGTCCGTCATTGACGACATGTAGATCTACCTATTAACTGATGTATAGTAATGAGCTGAGCACGCACTATTCCAGTTTCACTGTATCCACAGGTGCCACGAAATATAGCAGTGATTTCATATATAGGAGTAGATGTACCTGCTAGAACGATTAAGAGTAGGTGCTGTATGGTTTTGTAGTTGCAAGTGTTTTTGAGTGTTTGCCTGTCTGGCTGTGCGCGCACAGGGCTTCGAGGGGACAAAGGGCTTCCAAGCGCCAGACATTCTTCTCTTCACAGGCACCGAGGAGTACACAAGCCAAGTGGACATTTACTCGTTTGCCATGTTTCTGTACGAACTGCTGGCACAGACGGGACCGTTCTCAGAGCTGAACGAAGCCCACATCACTGACGCTGTATTATCCGGCCTGAGGCCAAAGCTCAATGAAGTAAGACCGTGAGTTTCAAAGAAAAAAAGAGGATATGTCTACATCTTCCTATTAAATAGCATGAAATTCTGATTCTCGGTGTTCCATGGATTTTCGACCCTCCTAATTGTGCATGCATATGCTAGTTGGACCGAACTGACAGGCTCCAGAATCAATGTGTGAGCTCAGCAGTTATTCTGAAACCGGTTCAAAGGAGTTAGTTCAAAAATGGCTAGAACTGATTTGAGCCTCCGAAATATGTGTGTTCAGAATACTTTCTACTCCCCGAATTCTCTCAGCAAACTCAAAAGACGAACGAGACTCAAAACTCAAACTCACTATGAGAAGAACGACGTGGAAATAGAAAATCGAGGATAGAAGACTACACGTGGCAGCCAGAGTGTGCAGCCGTGCATGTGGTTGCATAGCTACAGAAGTTTAAGGTGTGTAACATAGAACAATATCAAGCATAACCACATGATACAACATCCCCTTTCGTTAAATAAGTTAATAACATTGAACTGGAAAAGAGGTTGCAATCCCTGCTATGATATCCTAAAATCAAACATGATCTTCAAACCATACCAGCAAAGTGAAAATCCAAGTTATTACCTTAGCACAGCAATTTTGAAAATTACTCACTTGAAACTTGGCCACGCTTCTGGCTACCTAATAGATATTTTGCTAGCCAACATGCAGCCGCAAGGACAGCTCCTAGAACACCCGCAGAGGCCGACATAGAAGCAATGCTCTGACGATTAGTTGAATTTGTCCTGTCGTTGAGATTTCCGGCTGCTGGTGGCTCTGACCCTCCATCTACTGGTACAGGAATCAGCAGTGTGTCTGCAATTTTGCTTTCTGCTTGGCCTTTGGTGCCTGGAGGAGATTCCGGCGGTAACGTTGATACTCCGCCGACATGCGATCTCAGACGTTGAGCACTTGAATAGAGACCCCAAGCCATGAGGATGAAGGCAATGAAAACCAAAGCCAAAGTGGGAACTTTCCAGAAATTCTCTGGATCAGAGGGAAGACGTTCGGCGGACCTCTGCTTCCTAGAACAGGAAAAATAGAAAACGTTGCATTAATCACACAGTTTCAGAAACAATTTTTTTATTTTGGAAATACAAATACTATCCGGACCAAAAGAAGCAATGAATGGCGGACACTGAATGAAGGACATGGATTAGAGCCTGATAGCCGCAAGGCTACACCATTCAGAGAGGATATATTATTGGGGGTCAGGCTAAGCTGCACAGGTGCAGTGAGTAGCAAAACGCTTTCTTCTGGTCTCAGCTTCCCCAGCAACCAAACAAACCCAATCCAACAAATCCTTTGACATTCAACATTTCCCGGCATAAATTTTTAGGTACAGGTATTGCACTTCATCCAGGTCACAGTGTTTCACTTCCACATCTACATTAGACTTTCACAGATGTTTCAATTCTTTGTGGCCCTACCCTCCATATAACTTTCAGTTGGCAAGAGATGGCTAGAGTTTAGAGAAATAGAGTGGAGCTATTGATTTCATGTTTCAGCCTCAGCATCACCAACAAAATGATCGTATTTATTTTCCCTATTCCAGTTAGTGATTACGGTATTGGTACAGGAACATGCGGTACGACACCAGTTGGGGAATACCATTCTGGGAGGTACTTGGAGAGCTGAGGGTAGCATGGGCGCAGGAAGGGACCTGATGGCCATAGGATGTAGTCACCAGGCAACAAGTGAAAGTACAATGTAACATTTTTTACAAGTATTTGTCATTTAATCTGTTGCTTTGGTAGTTCCAGATTTCATTTGCTCTCATGTGCTAATTAATCGGGACATGTCGTGTAGGTTTGTGCAGCCAAGCCTAGAGGGCTGCAAAAGGCAGCCATGACAACTGTGGATGAACATTTTGCTCGATTATGCCATTGGTTGCCACAAACAAAGAGAAACCTAGAACACCTATCAGTTTTCACACCCTCTGTGACTACAACTTAAACTTATTTATACTTCTTGCCGGCCGAGCGAAGCGACATAGGCTTGATGTGCTGTTTTCACTGGCTGCTGCAATGGATGCATTTTTCGCTATTTTATTCAGCTGTGCTGATAGGTTCCTATTTTAGTCGTGTCCAAGGCCCTGTCGGCCTAACACGTAGCTCCTCTGCTCCTCTATTCCCCCTCCCACTGTTGCATCCATAGCAACCAACCCACAAGTGGATTCATCAGGTTAGAACGAGCTCCCCATGGCGAACAGGCAGCACTTCGCAACTCCTACGGCAGACAAGCTCTCACACTGGCCAAGCTCCCAAGGCGGACAACCTCCCCGGTGGCACAATAGTCGCTTCTTGCGGCAATTCTCTAATTTAAAGGTGTTTTAGTTATGTGTGTGTATGCACTATTTCTCCACATTGTCTAACTGCCTTTACACTTTTAGTTGGACTAAGCCGGCGTCTTTGCATTCGCCTTAGTCTTCCTGGAATGGGAGATTTTTTATCCATGGCAACCACCCCACTAGTGGACTCATCAGGTAGTTGGGATATAACACCCACCCAACCCGCTCTCTCTAGCGATGTGACGGCTTTAGTGTGTGGCTACCCTTGGCTTCTAGGCTGTCTTTGAACAATTCTTCCCGACTTTTTTCTCCATTGCCGGGTTGTACCACAGTCCGGAAGTTTTTCCATCAGCCTAGCCAAACATTAGTCCTCGTACTCGGACAACCTGAGCCCATTTCTTCGCAAGGCGCCGTTCTGCTTGCCTTCTGTCTCTCTGTGTTCTGCTATCGATTTTTGTTGGTTTAAATAGAATAACCACGTGCGTGGTTGCCAGCAGGCACCACCATCCTACAGATTGTGTGCAAAGGTGAGCAAATCAAAGTACTGGCTCACCACGATGTGGTATCCCAAAATGAGGAAACTGCCATCCAAGCATCAGTACTAGGCCTGGACCCGCGCACCTCGATCCGTCAGTTTTGCTGATCAAGCCCTTGTACTTGCAAAGTAAGATTAGTGCTGTGGATAGCGGGACTGATCTACAGATTTCCATAGATTTTATAGCGGGAATGATCTACAGATTTCCATGGATTGCTACACGGGACTGATCTAGAGATTTCCATAGATTCAATAGCGGGACTGATCTACAGATTTCCATAGATTTATCATGCATATCCATGACCATGCTCTCCACATTTTTCAGAATGGTGTCCAGGCCATGTTTCAGACTGTACAACTCCCTCGTTGCTTACATGACACCTGGAATAACACTGGGATAGCTTAGCTAAACAACATCGCAGTTTATTCCTTAGATCCAGTCACCAACTGCCAGATATGGACATACAAAGAAACAACAGTTTAGGATTGCACCCCATGTTTTACCCATGGGATGTTGATACATCCCTAGGTTTAGCATTAGTATTCATAGCTAAAGGGCACTAGCATAGAGCACGCCAGTAGTAGGCCGAAGGCTAAACTGTAGGCATGTGAAAACGTAGGCAGAAGGTTAATTTTTTCTTCTCTGAAGATAACTAGGGGTAGCAACCAATTTAGTACTATGACAGTTTGCTGCACTTACTTTGGAAGCCATGTCGGAAGAGTGTCCTTGGCTGTGCCCATCACCTCTGGTCCCCAGCTTCCAGGGCTGTAGGTTTGTGACCGCCGTGTAGTGACTTTTGGCTCCGGCGATGCAGCTCTGCACACCTGGAAGAATTTGTTGCCGCCGTTCTCCGTGATTCTTCTGTCACAGATTACCTTCAGCGCAGTTATTGGCTTAGTTGTGGTTCTGTTGTCTAAAAGCACCTTAGTCAACATTTCTAAACTATCGTCATCTAGTGAAAGGGCAGCTGTCTCGAAAATGAAACGGTCGATACCCTTGTGGTCTCGAATGGCCGCCACTAGCTCCGTGAGACATTTCAACGATACGCGATCAGCTTCTTCGCTCTTGTGTGCTCTGTTGAAGTAGTAGTTTGAGGTGGCCAGGTTCAAGGAGGTGAGGGAGGTGTTGGCAGACAGGCAGGCCGTTACTGAAGTGAGTGAACTTCGGGACGGGTCATTCAGCAGCAGGTTGAGGCGCTCAATTTTTCCTGGCTTTGCCTTTAGCAGCCCCTGGATAGCTAGAGGAATGTCTGTTTCAACGTCACAGAGATGGATGGAGACCAGGGATGGATGATCCTCGACAACTTTGGTAAAGGTCGACAGAGCGGTTTCATTGTCGATTTCCGGATAAAAGGACAGGCCGACATCCCAAAGACTGGGACATTGCGCAATTCCGTCCAGCAAGAGGCACCTGAGTTCATCCGTACCAAACTGCCAGTCACATCGAAAGACCTCCAGGCACTGAGAATCTTGAAGTAAGGACACAAACTTCTCTCTGGCTACTGTCCTGAGTGGAAAACCGGCATCCTGGTGCTGAGAAAGAAGTTTGACCTTTTTCAGTGAGTGGAGTTGGCTGCGCAATCCAGTCATGAGACATTCCAGCTCCTCCTTGGATGGGTACGTTGCCGATATTACTGTCACACGCTCGATGTTTGGCAGAATCTGCAGTGCCTTGCCTACACTATGATGTGGTGCAACCTGGTACGCCCAACGCCTGCCGTAGAAAAGGTGTCCATTCAAGAAGCGCGAAACTTCTTTCAGCAAAGCACGAGCTTCCTCATTGGCTGCGGCATGGAAAGACTCGCCAAGCATGCCAATAATTGTCTCCGTGACGAACGCCCCAGGCGATGTATGTCGCATGATCTCCTCAAAGATTCGATGGACCTTCTCTGTGTCACTCAAGCCGGTTGCAAACAGCCAGAACGTTTCTAGTTGCTCAAAGGCCAGCCCGTTAGGGACCTTCCGGTCTAGCTGTCCGGTGAATGCAAACGCTGCGAGGTAGTCGCGCACGCACAGATCGAGAAAGCGGTATTGTTGATGAGTCCCGATGTCATGATCTGATTGACCTTGAAGAGTCAGTGCCTTGAGGAGCTTTTGAACGTCTTGCTTGAGTTCAGGAAATTTGCTCAACTCTCTCTCTAAGGAATCTCTCGAAAACCCTTGAGTTGGTTCTTCAGAAAACAGGTCTTCTAGAGCGAGATTGGCGATTGGGTGGAGGGCCTGAAGGTACTTGCGAGGCAATTTCTTCATGCTGCCCCGAATATGCTCCCCGTCTTTGTTGACATCTTGTGCAATGAGATGGCCGATGAGAAAATCAAATAGCTCCGTGCAGGTTAGATCAGACTTTTCGGATAGTTTCTCAAGCTGTGGCAAAAACTCACCTAGAAGTGTCGTGACTCGGGGCAGGCGTGTTAAAATGTCTCCAAACTTCTCTGCCATCTGCACGATTAGGGTCTTCCTAGTAGAATCGATTTCCCCAAACCGCACGGTTGCGTATTGGGTGAGAAATGTGTTCCGATCATCCTTCATGCTAGTAAAGCCGTTCAGAAATAGCTCTCGGTCAATGATGTGCTCTCTCAGTCGGAGATCATCGAGCACAGGACTCGGTCGAGCTGTCAGAAGAAGCTGGTAGTTGCGTAGTGGACAGCTGGGTAGTCTGTAGACAATCTTCTTGAGAAGACTTCCATCTGAGAGTCTGCACTTGTCGAGGCCTGTACAGAAAACAGATAAAATCAGCAGTACTTGTGTACCCTGCCTGGGTGAATCAGTTTAAGTGCAGTGCATGGTGCTGCCCTCCAGAAGCAGAAACGAACTATACCTTTTGCCTAGTATAAGCTTATTTTCCCACAGCCTAATTCTCTCATTCTCAAAACACCCTGGGCACCAGCACGCTGTTTTAGAAGACGCTTTTGCTAGGTTGCCCCTGCCTTCCTCAGGTCACCTAGCCGGAACACCGTCTCCTAACTTGCATGTACTAGTTAAGAGGGATATGTAAGAACGCCAACAACTGAGGGCGTTTTTTTTTTTTGAATTGTTTCTCGTCGGTCAGTGGGTAAAATCTATGTGGGCGGCCATAAGCAAAGGACATTAAGAAAAAAGACCATACACTCGGGCAACACTAGACCAAGATGCACCTCATCAAACATGTCACTTTTCAGCCTCCCTGTTTTCGTGCCTTGGTGGGAGACAACTCAGCCGGAGTAACTGCTGTTAGGCAGTTATGGTTATAGCACGAACATGGGTGCTACAATGTCTTGCTTTTTCATACACCCCACCGTGCTTGTTCAGCAATGGAAAAAGTGACTGTCTGGCCTCGACGCCAGTGTACCTCTACATGTACATGTACGTAAGTCAGTCTGACCAGTCTTGAAGATCAAGAAGGAAATGTCCCCATTTATTGCAAGTGTTACTTCTTGCGTATACAGACCCAAACCATAGCGGGCGGCCAACGAGAAACTGAATGATTGAAATAACACACAGTGCCCTAAGAATGAACATGCCCTTGTTGAAATAACACTCATGACACAATTCAGATGGAGACTATTCATGTGTACAACACACAGTGACGCTAGGGTCAAACAAAAAGTTGGTAGAAGACGACGTCTTGGTGCTCTGCACCATTGTCAATTCTAACTATGCAAAGAGACACTAGTGTTAGTATGGTCTTCATAGGAGCCTGCATGCCTGCCTGAGAAAGGAGCGTGTAAGGACTTCCCAAAGGAAGTGTGAAAGAAAAAGACGAGTTGGGTGGAAACAGGACACGTGTGGTGACTAGCACGAAGGTGAATGAACAGATAAAAATGGTGCTGATGGTCCCTCGCATCTGCAGAATATGATCCGTGGTGTACAAAGCCACCTGCAAGCTCTGTGGCCTTGCCTACATTGGTATGACCGGGCGAAAACTATGACCGCATGCGAGAGCACCTCCACGCGGTGCAAAACCGTGGCGCATCAGCATTCAGAGAGCACTATGGTAAAAAGTACCCAAGAGACGCTCCAAGTCTCAGCATTGAGATTCTGGGCAAACGAGACAACTCGAGGCTAAACATTGAAGAGTCGATGAAAATCGAAGAACTCAAACCAGCACCTAATCCTAGGACAGGAGACATTGACTCAGGCTTCCTGGCTTAATCAGCACCCTTTTCATCTGTTCATCCACCTTCGTGCAAGTCACCACACCTTTCCTATTTCCACCTAGCCTAACCAGTCTTTTTCTTTCACAGCCCCTCTGTGAAGTCATTACACCCTCCTTTCTCACACAGACATGCAGGCTCCTAAAAAACCATACTAACTCTATAATATAATGTCTCTTTGCCTAGTCAGAATGGATAATGGTACAGAGCACCGGAACGCCGTCTTCTACCAACTTTTCGTATGACCCTAGCGTCACATTGTGTGTTTACACATGAATAGTCTCCATCTGAACAGTGCCTTAAATTGAGGCAGACAACAAAATTATCCTTTCTTGAATCTCCGCCTTTATCCCTCTTTAGACAAAATAGAAGTTTCTTAATTTTTTCCAATCATGGGGGTCAAGTCATCTAGGTCTTTCTTATCTTATCAAGAACAAAATGATCAATCAGACTATTGTCTTGAATGGCACTTTCATCACTCCCTTTGTGTGGGTGTTTTTTTTATCCTTCTAATTCTAGTTGGAGCTGGTGCTCTAGTAAGTGTATACTTGAATTTTTATCTTCAACGTGACTGTTATGGCCCTTAGGTAACCATTTTGGACGAAAGGAAGGTGGCCGGCTTCAAGGGACCAACCTCCGACAATGATTGGGATATTAAATTGCACGGCAGTACTTTGAGTGTGATGGGCAGATTAGTATGATTTGCTATGGACACTCAACGTCACGATTTTCGACCACAAAGTGGATTTGGGAGGCAGCATTGTGACGCTAGGTACTTTATACGTATGACAGGAAATATCAAAATCTGTACTTTCAAAATAAACTTAATTCAGTTTCCTATTTTTTCCTACATTAGGTCAGGCAAACCATGTTTCTGTGAAGCTAGGAGCGAAGCGATAGCACACAACGCGCAGGATAGATCAATAGTAATACTTGCTCCATGCTCCATACTCAAGCCACCGTGATTCTACTCTGAGAGAACAGTGACAATCAACGCCGAAGAACAAGTTTTTTGCGCGTTACAGTGTGCCAACTTGTGTATTGGTGCACGTGTGGTGTGTGCGAGGACAGGAATGCAAGTTTCAATGTGTGAGTGTTTGTGTGCAAGTATGCTGGTATGTGTGGTAACAAGCATGTGTGTGTCTGTGTGTGTCTGTGTTTGTGTTTGTGTGTGTGTCAAAAAATGACAGGCTCTCCTCCATACTGTGTGTGTGTCTTACTATGTGTGTGTGTGTCAAAGAATATTGTATACTTGAGCTTGGATGAAAGGTGAAACGCGATTTGGTTGTCAGTATGCAAAGCAAAAGATTACAAGAGCAGCAGAAGGCCCGTTTCATCAGTTGAAGTGCTGCCATCCCGATACAAGAAAAAAATCTTACAAGAAACCTGGACATTTCTATGCCCACCTGTTTCGGGACCTATCTCAAGACAGGATGGGGCACAAAAAGATGACAACGGGTCCCAGGGCCATACAGAGTAAGCAAAAGAGGCGAGAAAAAGGACGAGAAGAGTGTGTAACCGCTGGAGGTTGTCTAAATTATTTAAATCCAGAGTCACGATGCTGGGAAGCGTCCAACTCTTGCGCTTGTAGTGCGCAGCTATCCCGGTGTACACATTTCCGGCAAGAGAATGTGAGAGAGATTGATAGGGTAGGATAGGGTAGGACAAATCATGAAACAAATATAGAGGGGAAAGGAAAAAAGTGAAAAAATC
>JAOWAR010153394.1:0-11081 GCA_028571005.1 Clathrina lutea
ACAACACAAAGCTATTATGCGGATCAGCTCAAGCAACACAAAGCTACCATGCGGATCAGCTCGAACAACACAAAGCTACCATGCGGATCAGCTCAAACAACACAAAGCTACCATGCGGATCAGCTCGAACAACACAAAGCTACTGTGCGGATCAGCTCGAAAAACACAAAGCTACATTCCGGATCAGCTCGAAAAACACAAAGCTACCATGCGGATCAGCTCGAAGAACACAGAGCTACCATGCGGATCAGCTCGAAAATCACAAGCTACCATGCGGATCAGCTCGAAAAACACAAAGCTACCATGCGAATCTGCTCAAAAAACACAAAGCTACCATGCGCATCAGCTCGAACAACAAAAGGCTACCATGCGGATCAGCTCGAACAACACAAAGCTACCATGCAGATCAGCTCGAACAACACAAAACTACCATGCGGATCAGCTCGAAAAACACAAAGCTACCATGCGAATCAGCTCAAACATCACAAAAGGAGCTACCATGCGGATCAGCTCGAACAACACAAAGCTACCATGCGGATCAGCTCGAACAACACAAAGCTACCATGCGGATCAGCTCGAAAAACACAAAGCTACCATGCGGATCAGCTCGAAAAACACAAAGCTACCATGCGGATCAGCTCGAAAAACACAAAGCTATCATCGGCGGATCAGCTCAAAAAACACACAGCAACCATGCGGATCAACTCAAGCAACACAAAGCTACCATGCAGATCAGCTCGAACAACACAAAGCTACCATGCGGATCAGCTCGAACAACACAAAGCTATTATGCGGATCAGCTCAAGCAACACAAAGCTACCATGCGGATCAGCTCGAACAACACAAAGCTTCCATGCAGATCAGCTCGAAAAGCACAAAGCTACCGTGCGTAGGACCTGTCACCTGACCCTGGGGCAGGTTTGTTGGCATCTTTTGTGATCTGTTATAATGTGTTAGAAGAAAGGTGAGAGAGAGGGGGTCTGACAGGTATGGGATGGAAATTGTGAAAGAGGCACATACAAAATAGATATTAGAAGGTGTGGACGAGTGTGGAAGAGGTATATGAAGGTGTGGAAGAGGTATGTGAAGGTGTGGAAGAGGTATATGAAGGTGTGGAAGAGGTATGTGAAGGTGTGGAGGAGGTATATGAAGGTGTAGACGAGGTATATGAAGGTATGGAAGAGGTATATGAAGGTGTGGAAGAGGTATATGAAAGTGTGGAAGAGGTATATGAAGGTGTGGAAGAGGTATATGAAGGTGTGGAAGAGGTATATGAAGGGGTAGACGAGGTATATGAAGGTGTAGACGAGGTATATGAAGGTGTGGAAAAGGTGTGAAATATCTAAATTTGAATCATGATTAAGTGTGTAGTTCAACCGTATCCTTCACATGACAAAGCCAATCCTGTCTTCTTGTCGCCTGATCTGAGGCTAAAGCCTTTGGATTGTCATAGCTTCTTTAACATGCAGTCCGTCTTAATTCATCCCTGCATCTCTTCAGGTATCTTACACTGCACATAATCATGCGTATCCTGGTGAGTATCCTTGTAGGGCAAACTGCAGCCAGGAATGCTGCGTGTGTCTTGGTCTATATCCTTGCTCCAGCACACACCTGGATCAGCGACGTCTCCTGGCCAAATTCCGGCATGTCCTGGCACCAGGACACATCAAGAATCCCGGCCAGGACAAGGAAATCGCTTGGTCAGCATGCCCAGCATGTCCTGGCATGTCATGTCAAAGCTATAGGACACATGCTAGTCCTAGCCACGATATTCCACATGTTATGTCATATTCTGGCGTTTTCCAAGGCTAGGAAGCCTAAAAAATGCTGGGTGGGACCATGGGTCCTGGCATATCCTGGTGTGCCCCATGCAAGTCCAGCACACATCAAGATTCATGGCTGGGAAGTGCATGTGTCCTGACCGGGATCCTTGACGTGCCCTGGTGTTTGGATGTGCCAGAATTTAGCTGGGACAAAACAAAAAGATGGTATACTAAGTGTATCCTGGTGCGTCCTGCCACGTGTTGCTATGATACGTCTGCCACGTGTTGCTATGATACATCTGCCACGTGTTGCTATGATACGTCTGCCACGTGTTGCTATGATACGTCTGCCACGTGTTGCTATGATACGTGCCTTACTTAGTTTCTCTTTATCAGAAGTAAGAGACAGAACTTGAAAGCAGCCCACTGACCAGGCGGTTGCGGGATCTCGGTCTCTTGTCAGCTCTTTCTTCTTTTCTTCAGTTGGCGTACTCAATCATCTCTCACTGGAGGTGGAATAGCCCTGGGAGGGGTGTTCACGCAGTCTTCATTTTGTCAGCGAAGGCCATCTAATGCCGAACTTTGCCCAGCATGTCAGGGTTTAATTATGGCACCTTGCAGTGCGTCTTTGACCTCACCCTATATAGCTTCCCTGAAGACCAAGCGAATTGTGTACCATGAAGCCTGACATGAACTGGCCACAAGCTCCCATTCTGCTCCCGTCCGGGGAGACGTTCCCAGCAATGGCAGCTTGTACATGGAATGTGTGTGTGTGTGTGTGTGTACTAATTGATTTTAAAGAGAGAGTCAGACAAGTTGAAGTGAAAAAAGTTGTAGAATTTGCAAAAAAAAAGAGCTACATGAGCCGCTGAGATGGCCATTTCATCAATAGGCTAGGCAGGCCTATGCGCGGAGCAACGCAGTACAGACAAAACTTGATGTCAATAATTTCAAGCGATAACATACCAGCCTGGCGAGAAAAAAAAGATGAACTAATACAAGTCAACAAAGACAATAAGGGTACTGCGGCTTTCACAATACGATGTTTTTTGGAAGTCTAAAGCGTGGTGCTCTGCGCCATCTTCAGCTCGCCTCAAACAAGAAACGCATTGCTAAAGATAAGACTGATGAAACAGATTCATCTTACCTGTATCAATGTGTTTTCTGTCCGAGTCGAACTGAAGCGGATGGTGCAAAGCATCGAAACGTTTTCAACTTTAATTAATAATCGTTTTGTGTCATCCGTAGTGTCGTCATTGCTCATCATCACACTGCTGTCATCTTTTGGTCATCATCACACTGCTGTCATCTTTTGCGATTGCCGTCTCGCACCTTAGTTTAAACACAGAGGCGTGACTACACTTTCACCACCGCCTACCTTTCTCTTAGTGTCGCGATCGTTTGGACACGAATGTTATGCCAAACCTAACCGACAGGTAACAAACACAACGCCAACTATACCGTGCCACGACGACTACGAAAACGACCAAAACGACGACGACGACGACGACGACGACGACGACGACGACGACGACGACGACGACGACGACGACCACGACCACGACCACGACGACCACGACCACGACGATACAGATGCAAAACACCACGGACCTGTGGAGCACGAGGACCTTACATGTAGTCTCTAAACTCTACTCTCATCACCATAACCCACATATATATATAAACAGAGCTAACGCGTGCAGACATCCCAGCCCCCTCCCATGCATTCACTGGTATAAACTGCAACGCCATTGCACGCACACGCCCGCCTAGCACAGCTTATCCCGGGCCAGACATTAAAAATGTTCTGAGCGTTTGAGCGTTGAGAAGGTCCTAAATATAATTAAAGAACAAGACTGAGGACTAGGTACCAGGTGAGAATTAAAGTGAAGATTTTCGTGGAAAGGGATATTGTGAAAGGGGGGAACAACAAACAGGAGCTTCGATTTTAGGAATTTGGGTCATGCCGGGGCGAGGTAAAGTAGCGCTGCGGGTTAACGCCAGCAGCAATTTGATGATGGAATCGGGATCAAAGTTAAGCCCTCAGTATGAGTAAGGCCTTTTCTCCGTGTCCTTTTCTCCGAGTTTTTAGCGCCAGCCAGTCCTTTTTCTCGTTTAGGTTTTTCTTTTGTTGTACTCTGTTTGGCGCTATTTAGCCTTTTTTTTTTTTTCACTGACTGTCCATCCTCGAGTCCTCTCACCGAGTCCGTTTGCGAACGCTAATTTATAAGTTTAAACTATACCGGCCTGTTTTGGGCGTTTTCCGATTTGAAGGCCTGAAGAAGACTAGGGCAATCTTGGTCGAAACTGGTTCCAGAGAGAAATTCGTATGCTGGTGAAAAAAAAAGTAGATGTCATAATGAAATCCGCCCATCAAGGTGAACCTTCACTTGAACAAACAGGCCGTGAACATGGCAGTCGAGCAACACGGAAGTAAGGATGGTAGCAGGCTGGGAAAACCAGGCTTGGAGTATTTCCTCGGAGGGAGGACAGATCGTGTTCACTTCCTCGGGAGAACTTTGATGGAAAAGAGTTTAATTGGGAGAATAAAAGCTGGCAGGGTGAGCAGCCGCTGCAGTGGATTAGGATCGATTGGGAAGACTCAGTTTGGCGAGTAAAGAAGTTGTGGAGAGATCTCGCTACCTCAGGATTGTCGGGTAGAGGCCTTGCCTGCATGCGAAGTTACTGTACTTGCGACATTGCCGTGCGGCTAGAGCTCAACAGCGGTTGATTGCAGCTCGACACGAGAATCAGTATTAGGAAGAAAAGGAAGAGAGAAGCATGAAAGGAACTACAGAGAGAACCACAACGTGGAGCGAAGGGAACATAAGAAACAAAAAAATAATGGGTGGTCGGTGGCCTAGCAACCGACACTTAGTTGTTTTTGTGTACAATCCAAAGTGCAATCTGAGTACAGTCCGATGTAGTACAAAAAGGCATTATTGACACCGTTGAACATGTGTATAAATAATAATAATCAAAATTATTACAAAAAAACTAAAATAATAGCAATGAAGAAAGACAATATCGTTCATGACACTCATATTCCGCGGCAAGTGCTCTCCTATAATGGCGTCAGCATCTGCTGCTCCTGAGTCGGCGAGGGCGACGAATAGGGAGCTGAGACTCACTGGCAGTATCTCCTTCTACTCTAGCAACCGCGCCCTTTTCTTCGTCGCTTCAACGAACTGTCGAGTTTTGGTGAGGATCCAGGAGAGGTGCTTTTCAGCTCGATAAGACGGCCTCCACCGTATCTAGGGACAGTACTTTTCGCCATTGTCGACAAAAATTTTACCTTTTCGGCCAGAATGAAGACGAGAACGGACCTTTTCGCCTACCTCGAACTCGCAAAGTACGCAGAATGATTGTCTTTGGTATAAATCCATTTTTTTTTTAAAAAAAAATGGTTCGTCGCATTTTTGACACTTTTGACCTGCGGCGAATGTTGAGCATACGGGGGTACCTTCTGTGTGATACCCACAACAGCACACCAGTTCAGAGAAAAAAGGAAAGAGATAACTTTATTCTTACTGCCTCGAAATTTATACCTTCTGTCACATGGGCTGTTCTCGAGACCTGGACATCGCAACAGGGTATAGCGAGCGGGACGGAGTGCGATTGCCACTGAAAGAAAGGCGTTAGATCTAGAAGAAAGGTGTTCGCTGCGCCATGTGTGATACCCACAACAGCACACCAGTTCAGAGAAAGAAGGAAAGAGAACTTTATTCTTACTGCCTCGAAATTTATACCTTCTGTCACACGGGTGTGTCACCACAAAATCCGATCCGTCTGGACACGTGGGCATGGTTCCCAAATTAGTGCCTACCACCTCCTCTGTGCAACCGCACAATAATGCATTATTGACAGAAAGCACAACACGCAATCATAACCACGACTGCGCATGCGCGAGGGTGGAGCAGGGCCCCTCATCATCAGTCGATCAGTTGAAAAGGCAACGACGTGATCGACTTCCAAGCTGACCATCCGACTGATCCTGTCCAATCCCGCCTTGATTCGGTCTTTCTCTCTCTCTCTCTCTCTCTCTTGCCTCGTCGGGGCGCGCTCTCCCTCGGTGTGCGGATTCATTTCAACTTTCCGGCACTTGAGGTAGCCAATTTCCGCTCACCCTGGCAGTCGCCGGGATTTTTTCCTTTTTTACAATAAAAATGCATTGTACAATTACCACAGCAACAGTGAGGACGTGCTTGAACTGCTTGTCACGTTGGACTGATCACGAAGCCGCCATGCATATGCCGGGCGAGACCAAGCAGCGGCGCGCCTCGTTGTCAGGACGCACGTATATCGTATGCCGGACGCACGTATATCGTATGCCGGACGCACAACAGTGCAAATCCTAGCCGATATACTGTACATGTATATAAAGTGTAAGCGTCTTGGCAGTGTAAGACAGCGAGAGGCTGGTCTTGTCGCGTACATGTTCTGGTCCCTCTAACGGCTGGGTTACAAGCCAGTAATACGCTATGGGGAGTGTGGAATCCTGACCTGCACGGGACGTAGTCCAAAACCTGCCAGGTATGCCATGAGGGGAAGATTTTTGTCCAATGGCGTGAGGTGATCTGCCTCACTGCCTCGGCCTGGTTGGTGTTAGGATTAATGGCTTTGCCTGCTTCTTCAGTTGAGCCCGAGGCAAGGACAGCTCCTGGAAAGGACGTTCTTCACGAGAAAACTGGACATTCGATATGTACGTCGTTGTGCCGCGAAAAAGCTCGAACTGAAGGGAACGCCCTCCTCACTCCTTTTGAGACCTCTGGCGTCATGTGGAGTGTAAGTGACGAGTGCAAGGCAGTCTTGGGCGTGGAACCCTCGGAGCCCTTCGAAGCCAAGCTTTGGTCACAATCAGCAAAGATGGCGGCAAATCTAGCTGAAGGCATCGCCGCAGAGATCGGGGAAGGGAGCGGGACGGAACTGAAGCCAGAGAAAGTCGGCAGCCGCAAATGCTTCCCCGCAGGCCTTGTTCACACGTCACCGAACAACTTGGAAGATGCTATTTTGATGTGGACCACGACATGTTCGAATTCTTCTGACGAGCGCGCCAAGGGTCAAACTCTTTCCGCATTCTGGGAAAGAAAGCTGTTACTTTGTGCGAGATATCTCCTAGAAATAGCTTCCCCGATCGCCGCCAGCAAACGGCCGTTGACGCCACAGGCCCCGAGAAAAAGATGGATACAGACCGTTCCAGCTGGAGAGTTACTTTCTTGAAGAACGTCCGTCAATCGGATTTACATACAACTATGAAGTTCGTGGTCAGAAGTTTTATCGAAAGGCTCGAAGATTTCACAATGAGCCTCGTCGCTGGAGTTTAAAAAAAAAGCTCTTTGGCCGTGGACATGCTGGCAAGGTGGCAGCTAGCCCAGGGTGGCGCTGAAATTCGCCAACAAGCAATGTGGCTTCTCTGCCAGAATCGTTTTACAGAAAGGACAAACCCGACAACTGACGGTAACGTTTCTTCCATCGCTTGCTAGAACGTAGAAAAAATACTCCAGTTTCTCACCTTCATCTCCCTCGTGCATTGAGGAAGAGTCTGGACTTTTACTCAGCACTGCCTTGGAGACACTTTGTAGTCCAACAAACACCTCAACAATCAGCAGCACAGTCAGCTAGAGGTGGCGTATTTGGATAGCGCGAGTAACTCTCGTCTGCTAGGTGAACTGGTACCGCAGGTTCGAGTCCGACCCAATATGTCTGTTTGACGGACCGCGTTCCCGTGAGTCGCCTTTACAGGCTTCTCTTCCTTCTACTTCTCCAACTTTCTACTCTACCTTTCGGCTTTCAAACTGACTTACAGTGGGCCGCTGTCTCCTGGCCTTGTACCATCTACGTCTTTCCGGGCTGGCTCTTGAGTGAATCATGTAGGACGTGCTCTCGTTGCCACGCTTGGTGCTGACACTTTCTCAACATCTTCGGGCATTGAAGTCAGCCGTGTAGACGATCGACTATCCTCCGCTGGAAGATGCGACATTGGCCGTCCTTTTTGAGGACGGTCCGGTGGCGTATTCAGATAGCGCAAGTGACTCTCGCCTGCATGCTAGGTGAATTGGTATCGCAGGTTCGAGTCCGACCCGACCTGTATGCCAGAGTTACACATCCCCGGCAAGCGGGAAAAGCTTGGAAGGTCGCGTTGCCTCAATCTGCAATGTTCTTACCCTCTCTGTGAAAACCATGTTCAAGCACATTGGTTAAAAAATGTGCAAGAGACGTTGAAGAGTGCCTTTGAAGTGGCCGAGCGTTTGTTTACCACCTCTGCCAAGCTTCAATGGCAGCATTCTTCCATGCGGCCATGGCTGTCACCAACTGATCTTCATGCGGCCATGGCTGTCACCAACTGATCTTCATGCGACCATGGCTGTCACCAACTGATCTTCACTGATTGAGAAATCCGCATCCAGCACATGATCACTGGAGTTGCAGGGGACATCTCGGTCAACTCCTGCATATTCTCAGTTGTGGCTTTCCTCCTCAATCGCTCCGCCATCAAATCAGTCGGGCATCGTCTCGCTGTCTAAATCACCATTGTCTCCAGCATCTTTCATCTGCACTACCTCCTTGCACCATTTGTGTACGGCTCAGGTACACCCTCCAAATTGGATTCCTTCTACTTCATCCGATTTCCTGCGATTGTCTGCTTGGTAGTAGGCTCAGCCAATGTACTTGCGGCTCTTCCAAAGTTGAGGAAACTGGTTTAGTCTGTGAGACAAGGTACCAGCCAAGCCTATGGCAGGCATACTGCTACAAGGTCTCGTTCCAGTATGTATGGCCTACTCTAAATGCTCAAACTGCTTCTGTTGCATGTCGTGGCCGTGAACACATTATCCCTTCTGAACGTTACCGTGGCGATCTACAGGCTCTTTTTGAACCAATGTCTGACGCAGGAGATCAAGGCCCATATCAGTTGCAACCTCATGTTGTGTGCACCTGAGGAGAACTGTCCGCCTCGGCCCAAGATCAGCATCGCTGCTGCCTGCTTGCGACATCTCAGTTTATTAGCTCTGGCCGTGGTGCTTCGTCTGTCACATGATCGGCAATACTGGCCACACTATTGGCCTTTCGCCAGGATTTGGGGGCCAAAAAGAATGCGTCGGAATTCGAACACATCATCAGGCTTTTCGGGCTCTCGTCACCTTACAGCTCAATATTCTAAGGCAGACAAGGCAGTGTTTTGCCAGCAAAGCTGGCTCCAAGATAGGATGTGCCTGGTGTCAGAGAACATGGACTGTGTGTGTTTGTGTATGTGTGTGTGAAAGAGAGAGAGAGAGAGAGAGAGGGAGAGAGAAAGAGAGAGAGAGTGAGATGGTAAACACTAACTTCATGTAGGCCCATGCGTCTCAGACGGACTAGATATTGCGGTGACAACTGTACACAGAGAGCAGCTTGCAGCAGTTGACATTTTCGTCGACGATGCCGACTGTGCTCAGTTTGTGCTCTGCTATCTTTTGAAGTTGTGTTTGATGAGGCAGTTTTCGTTTTTTTTCTGTCGAATTCGATGTTCTCCGAATATCGAGCCGTGTGCATGCATATGGAAGGCTGTCAGCCGGTGATGTACGCCGACCCAGACTCGGAGACCAGAAAACGCTGTCACGACTAAGTGATGCAGCGAGCTTAATTTTGTTACTCGCTCCTCAGTCTCTTCTCGTATCACAAGAGGCAACCCTCCAAAGGATATCGTTGCTCATTGTCTCAAGCGTGACACAAAGTCTTTCTCCCTTTTTTTGGCTTCCCTCTCCGTTCTCTCTCTTCACATCTACTTTTTCTGCTCACTGTTACCAATACCGAGGGACCCCTGTAATAAGGCCGAAGTAATAGGTCTGTTGGGTTTTCCCTAGTAAAATAATTATAACTGGGGATGTCAAATTGAAATTCGGCAAGAAATTGCCTAAAAGACGGGGAGGGGGGAAGAGGGGGAGGGGAGGGGGTGCCAAATCCGCGGAGATGTCAGTTTAGCCATGACTAATTTGGCTGAAAGGACTGGGGGATGTCAAATTAGGCAAAAAATTGCCTAAAATGACCGGAGGGTGTCAAATCCGCGGGATTGTGAGCAATCTTGGGCCAGCGAAGCTAGAACCAAGCGCACGCCTTCCCCAACAGAGTGCTAACCCTGATGAAGGGGATCTCCGCATGCTGAACATCAGTGGAAAATACAAAAATAGAGAGGTATAGCTGCGCTCTGAGAACAAGAGCGCTTCACGAGGACAAAACATGATACATAAGAGGTGTCTTCTTTTCCTAACTGGCAACAAAGTCAGGAAAACACCTATTCCTACTAACCGGTGTACATTTTACTGATTTTAGTGACGTTTTTTCACATCGGGGAAAACACCTATTCACTCGTAACTGGAGTATACCCCGGAAACACTTTCTGGGAAAAGGACCTCTTCGAAGTGCTCTTTCGAGAAAGAAAGTAAAACAAGAGAGAGGAGAAAATAGAGAGAAAGGGAAAGGAGCTCTGAACTACATCAAAGCCTAGATTGGAATATCTTTACCTACAACGTATTTGTACTTGTTCAAGTGCACCCCTAAACGTCGATGTACTGCGAATGTTTTGGATTCTGGCAGGAAGGGAATTCCAAACAATGGAGGAGTGAGAAAAGAAGCTCTTCGGGGACCCCGACGTGGTAACTGGACCGACTGAGAAGTATGTAGGTAGTGGGTTTCCGGTTTCCGCATTGTGCGGCCAGTTGATGCTGAGAAGAAATCAGCATTCGTCCAGGGCCTTGTGCCGAGGATGGTGTAGTAAACGATCAAAGAACACAAGCGTCAGGACGGCGCGTCTCCAGCGCAGAGCGGGCCATTCTAGACGCTGCAAGACAGTGACTTTCAGAGTTGACCTGAGTCAGCGTGCAAGATGGAACGAGCGAAACCAGCCTGTAGTCGTTCTAGGGAAAGTGCGTGCTCTTCCGTGACACTACAGCAGTGTGCCAGACTGGGCAAGTGTACTCAAATACCGGGCGTACATAAGATGAAGATTAGAAGATACGTGTGGAGGTAGGTCGTAAAACATGTGACTGACAGGCCGGCTCGTTGTCGATCTTTTCATAACATCTCTTCGAGATGCCCAGCCCATTGAAGGTTTGCAGATAATATTGCGCTGAGGTGTTTGCGTTGCTCAACTTGGACCACAACAATAGGCTCGTCGTCAATTCTTAATGCAGTCGATCGTAGAGCGTGCAATTTCCTTTAATACAGAGGTGAAGTATCTCCGTTTTTATTTATTTATTTACACACGTTTATACAGGATTGACCAGTAGCAAAAGCTAATCGAAGGACTCTCCTGTGACAGACAAGCAGAAAAAAAAAGTCAGA
>JAOWAR010153405.1:0-11081 GCA_028571005.1 Clathrina lutea
TTTTGATTCGACCCATGGCGCATGTTTGCAAAACACTGACCCGCATGGCAGCAGTGAGACAAAACGAAGTTGAATGACTTGGTTGAGATGTGGGTCTCAGTAGCTTAGCGGTTAGAGCGTCGGATCGCAAACCCCAGGCGATGAGGCTCGAAATGAATAAACGGTATAGTTGAAGCTTCCTTGAACGTGGACAAAGAGTATTAGAATCCTGAGAATTGCAACAGTCGCGAGAATAGCATTCGAATTTCCCTGGGAATATGGAAGGGATTGTCATGAGACAAAGTGAGAGCTCAGTTGCAAAGTGCTGTTTTCCTTATGAACGGAATTGATGGGTTGATTGGCTGCTCTCCGCTGTCTGCAGGTTAGTTTGGAGAGTCCCATGCTTTTCCCGAGACTGTTGCGATTCTCGCTTTTCTTTCCGTTTTCGGCCAGGCTCTAACCGGGAGTCAGCAAATGGGAGGTCTAGTCACGATTCTCGCAATTTCTCCTCTTTCTCCGTATTCAGTCCCCCGCAGGGTCGCGTGCCGTTCTCCCGATCTTCACGATTCTCGCTGCTCTCCATGAAGAGGGCGAAGAGAAACTTGTATAGTTACGACCGCGAGAGTACCTTTCGGCTTTCCGAGAAAGGAAGCACAATATGGAGAATATCGACAATTAATGTTCATGACGGCACGAAGAGCATGCGATCCTCCGGGGGATCATGGAGGATAAGAAGTGGAGAGCAGTGACAATCGGGATAATCATGACAAAAGAGAAATTCACACGAGGCTTTCGGAGGAAACATGCATATTTTGTGGGGAAATCTGGGGAATTTAAAGCGGAGAACAGGGAGAATCATGACAATCGCCGGAAGAATAGTATCGGATTCTCGCGGGGTTCACACGGTTTGAAGCCAAGAGGAAAACAGCGAGCTTGCATGCCAACTGCCAGAATAAGATTCGATTCTCTAGCTGCCGTCGAACGACGAGAAAGTAGAGGGTAGCGAAAATGGATGTAATGGTGAGACTGATAAAATGCGACTCCCTCTCCGGGACTGGGGAAATTTAAGAATGGAGGGAAGCGAAAATCGTCACCATTGCATGTGTCTCCGAGGGAAAGTGGAAAAAAGGTGGTGAGAATCTCGCTACAATCGCTAGGCCACCATGTCCTTCTCCGAGGAATTATAAAGAAAATACGTGAAGAGTACATATTCGTGATAGTCGTGGGAAACGTACCAGGATGCGACGCTCTCGGGGACTTTTGGAGGAAATGGAGAAGATCATGAATCGCACCAGATGAAAGGAACTCTTTTCCTAACGCATCCTTTCCGTTGTAAGCGTTCCAAAAGGTTCACTCGACTCGAGTAACTTATAAAGACCATTCCAGGCGATCGACCAATGTTCTAAAATAGGGCGGAAAGCTGAACAGTAGAAGTGGCGGATTGCAAGAGAAAAAAGGAAAATACGTTTTCGGTATCGTCGGACAAAACCAAGGCGTTGCGGAGCCAGTTGCTGCTCTTCATCGAGTCCTTTTCAGCAAGTCTTCAGGAAGTTTCTTGCAGATTGAATTCTTGAAGCGGCCCAGAGGCTGGGACCGGTAACGGGTTTGCCTAAGAAGAATAGCTCAGTTTATTTGCACCGCCGACAGCGGAAAATTGCATCCTAGGAGGATCGCATCTGCGAGACTGACAAGGGCGCACCTATACCTTTACCGCAGTAGCTTGAGATCCGGTGGCCACTAGATTCTTGGTATTCCTGAAACTGCAGTGGATTGGAAACAGAACATTCGAGGGATTTGAGGATGAGGTTCAAGCAGTGGTAAGACGAACTTTCCCCATCACTCTTAAGCTGTGCTTCACATCCCGATCAACACATTAATAACCAGTGAAGGACTCTCAGCAACCCTACGTAGCAACTATACATATATTGAGTTTGAACGTTGTTTGTGCGGCGACCGGTGGGTGGGGAAACTTACGCAGCGGCCTGACGTGAGCTCGCCTTTATGGATGCGGAGGGATGGCGAAGCCTTTGTAGTCCACAAAGAAGAAGACGTCGTTACTGCCATGATTGGACAAAAGTCACATAACCTTCTAGGGCAATGTAACCTGCCTCAAGCTTTACAATCCAACAATGATTGGCGTTGTGGGAGAGAGCTGGAAGTAGGAGTATCCTACGCATATTAGAACCACTGTACACACCCAAGATAAAACCTGAGCTTCTAAAAAATGAAGATTGTCAGAACACTCCGCACCCATTTATTAGCTGCTCGGTTCATGCACACACACACACACTCTGTCAAACACACATGCACTTGATTTGAATACGTTTATGCAAACAACTTCTCACACATACTCTTAGCGTTTGTCCATTTCACATTGGTATTGTACACACATTTCCACCTAGTTATCAAAAGGAGAGAAGAAAAGAGGAAAAGATGCCAAGGGAGAGGGCTCGAACCTACGGCGCCATCGCCTAGCACAACTGGAAAACCAGGATCGTAACTGCTCTACCACTCGGCCAACTTAAAAAGTTGGCTTCGTGGAGCGGTATAGGTCTTCCGACTGCACACGGTTGTCCCAGGGAGGGGGACAGGGAGGAGGGGATGGGGACAGGGAGGGGATGGGGACAGGGAGGGGAAAGGGGAAATATATATCTCCTGGTTTGTGCATACAATGTTCAGAACTCCCGCTGCACTCAAAACTTTACTAGGTACACACCGAACAAAGTCATTCCATCCAGACCTGACTTTAATCAGTTCATTCACTTTCCCCTACTATTTTCAACTTTTCATTTTTTTTTTGTATTTCAGGAAATTGCATGCACAGGTTCCTGCCGAAATGTTTCAGGTGTTTCAGGTGTTTCTATCAAACTAGTCGTGTTGGGACCAAAAATGCTTTCTTGTGCAAAAAGAAAGAGAGTTCACAGACTATCTTTGTAAACTACGAGTCAAAACCCAAAAACGTTTTTTACTTTATCGCAATTTTCCTGAAATTGGTAATTTTGGTCAAATTTGTAAAGAAACGCATTATATTGGCCAAAAATGTTCCCCATGGGCCGGAGATGATTGCTTGCAAAATTAGGAATGGTTTCCAGATAATTGGAGAATGTTTTTACTCACAATCATACTTTTACTTCATCGCACTTTTTTTGAAACTGCCATTTCGTCAACCTAATTTATCAACTCTTCTTCTATGAGTTGCAGCTTAAAATCTGGGTCAGTGACCGCCATTAATATCTATCTTCTTTCCTAGCATGAATTGCTCTTTTAAAGTATGCAAACAAAGCAATCATTTGTAGCTCTTTTCTAGACGTGAGCGTCCTCAAATTAAATTTTCTGGGTGGGGAGGGGTATCGACGCCTCCCATATTTGTTTCTCTCTTCCCCAGTGGAAGACCCTATTGTATTTACTAAGATTGTCCGTGAACCCTCTTTCTTTTTGCATAACCCTGACCAAGCTACACCACTAGTCATTTGATGCAGGAAGGATGACCTTCCACACTCACAAGGCAAGCCACAGACGTCTGATCCTTGTCTGTTGCCACTCGGGCATGATTGCCTGCAAAGGGACGGCGGGCAGGTGCACTGCAGGCACAGTGATTCGTTCAAACAGCACTTCCTGCGACCTGCACAGTAAGAGTCTCCAAGGCATTCCGGGCGTGTCCAGCATGTCTGTTCGTTGGAAGGCCATGTGAAACCACGACGCGATGGGCAATCCCATGTTTTGTCTGCAAAGCCAAAAGAGCATGCAGGGTTGAGCTTATTTGAAAATTTAAGCTTTAAAGGTGAATGCAAATTTCAGAAAATATTCATCTTCAAACAGTCGATAAAGCTTTATCAAGTTGCCCACCATCAGAGCAATGAGGAAAGCCCACTGTAGTGGGAAGAACTTCCACAGCAAGTGTGCACAGAAAGGGTCCAAATTTCTGTGTCAGAAAAGGGCTGAACATTCCTGATGGAGAAACCTCATCACCTCTGCAGCAAAGAAAAGTGAATTTTGCCTCCCTGCATTGACAATATGTATACAAAAACGCTGGCCCGTTACTTGGACAAGGCTGGCCTAAGGGTGAGACCGGTACTCGCACCTCAGTGCAGCACCATCACCTAGCGGGCAAGATCCACCTTCACCTTCTAATTTGCCATCGTGCCATCCTCAGGAAGGCTGGGCAATGATGGAACTTCTAAATGAGGCCATCTTGCTCACACGCTGAGAGTCTGTGGTCTAGAAGATGGATGTGATAGCCTGATTTGGAAGATGCACTGGGGAGAATCCTAGTTGAGGATGACATGATGGTACAATGGAAAGGGAAGGTGACTCTCACCTGTTGGGCAGTTGTTGTCTCAGGCGGTTGAGTGCCGGTCTCACAAGGAGTGAGAGCATTTATCGTCTTTATCTCTCAAGCAAAAAAAAGCAGTATTTGATGTAATGAATTTTGTTTTTATTGTCTGAACCTCTGAAGCTAGACTTGTGGACTCCTATGGCTCATGCACCTTCTACAGGAAAACATTCCGATCAGAGCTGTGTTTTGGATTCCATGAACAGTGATTTAAGAGGCCAAGGCAATGACAGTGTGGCAGCCGGGCAAATGAGCTTAGTCACAGACAAGGACTGAGGGCTAACACTTGGATCAATCTTTTTCAATGACCAAAGTAACAAGCAAAGGATATAAAGCAAAATGCTCAGACCCAAAGTAGCTTACGTCAGTGCATGAATGGCTGGCATGGTCAATCCCCATCAGTCAGTGAACGGCCTTAAACTAAAACCTACCTCTAGCATTTTGGAATTCGAAATTGAATGCCTGTCTACGTTCCCTTGATGATGCATGGCCAAGAACAAAAGCTGAAAAATAGAACACAGAAAGAGAACATCAATTTGACTAAGAAGAAGTAATCATGGCTGTACTGCGTGACTGGATTTGACTTCCTCTTCTCTCTCCACCAACTCTCCCTTCCAAACCTAAGAGAGCAAGTGCTCTTGAAGCTATCCGTCACAAAGAAAAGCTGGTTCCTCGATCTATCATGCGAGTGATAACCTCAGCATCTGAGTTAATAATTTAGGACGCATTGGCGAATTCTTGGTCAAGAAAAATGAATCACTTCCAATGCTTCACAGTTAATTTCTAAGATCAGCCGAGTAAACGCCCAGAAGGCTTAGCAGGTGGCAAAATGAAGATCACCGGCAAAGCTTGGTAACTATTCTCCAGAACCTCACGGAGGAGGACTTCACAGAGGAGGACCTCACGGAGGAGGACCTCACGGGGTGTGATCGGCATAGGAGATGTGTTCATTGTATCCTGTACGTGTGGACAGAAAAGTTCGACGTGTTTTTCTGAAACAAGAAAAGGATTGGGTGAACAAAAGAAAGGTTTCCAAAGGGCCAAAAGCTTAATCTGATGGTGTTCCCATGACAAAAAAAGTGTTTAAGTACTTAGTGTGTGAAGAACCTCGACCATCTCAGACATTCAAACTCTCCATAGATTAGTGTCAGTTTACACATTCCACTTGCTCTGAAATCTTGTGTCTGCCCGTAGTGACTTGGCGTTTTCCGCAAGTGTATTCAACTCGTCTTCAGTTAGGTAGAGAAAACACCGACTAATGCCAACCTTCCCCCACTTTTGGGCCATGCGTTACATATACTTTTTTCCATGTAACAGCCAAAACAATTCTTTTTTTCTATCCCCTCTGCTTTCTACTCCTTTCCCCGGTGAATTTAATTATTTCTAGCAAGGTTGCCCGGTAAGAAAACCTAATCATTTCCCTGGCGGAAGTAATCATCCGGTCAGTAATTTTCTTGCACATTAAATACCTGAGTGCTCCATGGATCCAGAAGTTGGGGCCGGTTTGCCTAAGAACCTGTATAGGCTATCTCCTTTGTTTCTCCACCGCTGGTCGGTGCCATTTAAAATAACGTGCAGCGTAGATATACTGGGCAATCTACTGAGGCTGCCCCACCGGAGCGTCTGGCCGGGGACCGATACCAAAATTATGATGGGAACATCCTGTGCATTGAAGATGAAATGACCTCTTCCTCAATCCACAACAGAATGGAGTCGAAAGCGGCTCTGCGTTTGCAATCAGCTCGTCTTCCCTCTCAGACCTCTCCATCCAGAGAAGGTATTGATCTTGTCAGCCCAGGTGCCAGTAAGAGTATTTTTTTGCGAGTAGGAGACCGGCCAGCCACACCCTGATCACACAGGCCAAGTAACAAACAAATTAAACGCACAAGTCAGTACTGTGGTTGTCAACAGGATCTCTCGCGCGATCACGCTGAGTCGATTCAGTTGGAGCTATGCCGCCGGCATATGCATAGGCTACGTGCCCGGCACATGTAGGCTACGTGCCTGGCATGTGCAGGCTACGTGCCCGGCACATGCAGGCTACGTGCCCAGCACATGCAGGCTACGTGCCTGGCTCAAGCAGGCTACGTGCCTGGCTCATGCAGGTTATGTGCCCGGCGGAGTACCTGAAGTTAGTTTCTGCCGATGTGATGTAAATGGCTCTCACTTACACAGGAGTGAATCATTCAATCGAACTCAGCAGGCAGCGCCCAATCTCCTCCACCTCCTTCACCCGGCGCCAGGAAGAAACAGGCACAGCCGAGAAAACAGCTTCTGGGCCACCGCGCCGGCAACTTGGGCTGGACACCATCAACCATCCCATGGCCTTTTTTTTGTCCCCGTCGAGGGCTCAGTGGGTGCGGCGAAAATCCTTCACTAAAGCTTACCGCTCCACTGGACCGGAAACTACTCGCAGCGAGAGTCGTTTCGAAACCTTTCTCTTCATGCTAACTGTAATAATCATAAATGATACGACACACCATGGACAACCCACAGGGTGAGTGACTTGGCCACACCAAGACTGGGGGGAATTTCTTCCTCTCGAAGAGGGAATGAGCCCCTGAGAGGCATCCGGGAACCCCAACTCGCGCGCTGCTTTATGATGGCGGTCCGGGTGACACCGGGCATACCGACTGAAAGTAATTCACAAGCCCATGGTTTGTAAGGATCGCAAGCCAAAAACGAAAAAAGAAAAGAACTATCTCTAGCGAGGAAAACTAGCAGCACCCAAGCCCGGAGCTCTTCTAATCATATACCACACCATGTAGGAACACACGCAGTTAGACTAACGCTTAACTCCAGATATGAACTGCAGCAATGACTAGACGGGCTTCGGATTTTTGTAAAATATGAAACCGACTTCAAGACAAAAGCTACGAGAAAACAGATAGCTCACCTGCTAGGAAAACGGCGCCGCCCAGCCAAGCTCGACCCGTGGCCATTTTTGCCCTGAAATTTCAGATCGTGGCTGAAGTCTGACAGAGCGCGAGCCGGATATTGTCGTTGCTCTTACTTGCGGGCGGCGGCTGTGATCAGAGAGAAGGCAAGGATTTTTTGTCCTTGGAGGCCTGTAAGAAAGGTGCTGTAGAGCGCGAGCTGTTACCTGTACACGTACACAAGCGCACATATCAACTAAAGAACTGAGCTGAGGCCGTGTTCACACGTTCATTTTCAGCCGAAGTTTGCGGGCCAACTTGTAACCGCAGGCAAAATGTTTGCTTGCATTTGCCCTCCGGGTCCAACTGTTCGGGCCGGTACGCGTAGACCTACGTCGGAGTTCGCCGCAACTCTGGTGGGCGTAGCGATTTTTGCGGGTGACCGCAATCAAGCGCCTTGGGCAGTCTTGGGGTTGCGGCGTTCTTTTTTTTCCCATCGCAGTGTTTGGCTGGCCAGTATACGTATGCGAAGAGCTTGGAACGGGTGACAAGGACTATACGGACATTTAATTGATTTTTTGCTCAGAACGTTTTTCGACCTGTTGAAATTGTGTA
The DNA here is from genome assembly GCA_028571005.1 of Clathrina lutea. Classification (NCBI taxonomy): domain Eukaryota; kingdom Metazoa; phylum Porifera; class Calcarea; order Clathrinida; family Clathrinidae; genus Clathrina; species Clathrina lutea. The sequence goes on from JAOWAR010153405.1 coordinate 7,804, forward strand.
GCTTGGGTGCAAGGAGTCGTGGTCGACGGAACAACTTTGCAAAGCTACATGATTTGGAGGCTGCTTTTTCTACTAGTTCTTGCTCTCCGTACGGTGGCGCGAAGAAATCGCCGTTGCTACTTCGAAAGTTGCGCTCACGCTCGTTCGTTTGCCCTAGTCGCTGCAGAACCTCACCGAAGGCGCTTTGCCACTTTATCTAGCAGATGACTGCCATGGACTATATGCAGTTGGACTGTGCAGCTGTAGGTGTTTAGCTAGCTACAGGTAACCGTTGCAAAACGGTGCCTGCGGGGGATCCGTGGCCAGCGTGGGTACGTGAGCAGGGAGGCGAGCTAAAGTTGAGAGAAAAACAAAAGTGCATGTGTGGACGTGTCTAGCACCGCGCCATGCAACTCTTTGCCCTCGGGGCCCTATATTTGCGGGCGAATTTACCGGCTCGTCGAGACGACCCTGCCTAGCGCCTGCGGTTTTGTTTCGCGATGACGTTGGTGTGGATGGAGCCTGCCAGTCAAGGCGCTGGTCATGCTGCAGCTGGCGACTGAGCGCGGTGGTATGATGTTGGGTGGCATCGCCTAGCCATAGCCTAATGGGTCGGACTAGCTCGCGATCGCAAGGCTGCCGGGTGAATGCGTCGCGGCGGTTTACATGCACCGGTGCAAAATTAAAATAGGAACAATCTAGAGCCAACAATCCGACACCGATTCTCAACAACCCAGCCAGGTTGAAGCTGTTTAGCTCGTTTCATTGAGATCAACTCCCGGCAGTTTGAGACGTTAGAGCCAGAAACATCAAAGACTGTCGCCGAAGTACAAATGACAAGGTGAATTACATGTGGGTGTGACAACGTTGGAGTGACGGAGCGGAATGAAGCCTCGACCTTAGCATGAAGTCACGAACGTCAGGAATTAGAAAGCCCATGACACTTGAACCGAATTTCTCACAACTCAGTGACGTTACCCATACAAACTCCCCATCCCCTAAGAATTTCCAATCACAGCCCCTCCATGTGACAAGAGGTTATGAATTTCAATCATAGCCTCCTTTAAGAGGTTATGATTGAAATTCATAACCTCTTACCGTTGTAATCACAACCGCTTACACGCTTACCCACTCAAGCAGGAAAATCACAACCTCTCCGCTCCCAATCATAACCTCGATTTCTTTATTCTTATCTCTTGTTTAGGCGGGAACTTAGGCGCCAATAAACCTCTGCAACGCATTTGTTCCGCCTCATCAAATCATGAAAATCACTGGGCGCAGAAATGAGACCTTCCTCAAATGGTGCAAGGCCAAAGCGACGGGCGGCCAGAGGATTCTTATGGCGAGCCTCCTCGACAAACCAGTTGATGAATGCTGACCAAACCTCGCACCAGCCACAGGATTCTTGGGGGTGGGCTTACACCAGGCGCACAATTCTCAGCGCCAGCCTCTTCAGTCCCACTGCCGAAGCTGCTGGGTCAAGAGCATTGGTCCATTACGTTCCGCTTGCGATGAAAGAAGACGAAGACGAGCACGGCTGGGATGCACCAATGATTGCCGCAGTCGTTCTTGCAATGAACAAGGGAGATTCCAAACCGGCTCAACCTTGAGCTCCAGCTCCGCAACCCCAGAGCTTGCTTCATTCCATCACGGTGCGACGTTCCATGGCTACACCTTCTACTTTAAAAAAATAAACTAACCTCTTTTGCTCATCTAGTCTTTCATATATCCCTGATTCTCTCATCAACCTCAATGGCTCTTGCGGTCTTTGTTCAGTCTTGTTTCTCACTTCTTGCAACATTTCCGTTTGGTTGCTTATCTGAATGCACACAATAAACATGATCATCTTGCAGTGCGTAGGTCATGACAGGAGTGCATGCATGGTTGGGTAGTGGGTTGTGAGAAATACATTCAAAGCCTCAACACTCGGTCTCGACCGGGCAGCATCACAACCCTTGCCGCTGCGCGGCTTGGGTTGTGATTTACCGGTCTCGGTTATGAATATATACTTCAAAATCTCTACAAGCTTTCTCACTCGCCCCGTTTCTGAGATGTTTGCTTCAAGTTGTTATATTGGTTCAGTGACCTTTTTTTCATTACGTTACACTTCGACAGCTGATGGCTGAGCAAAGTTGAGCGATACGGCAACAATCGATAAGGCCACGCACTGATGCCATGCACTCCCAAAAGGTGGACCTGTTTGTCCAAATATGGGTCGGACCACAATTTCCACACGCACTTGACAATGTGCTGAAGGTATGTCAACTGGACTTGCTATAAACCACAGGTCCATTGACCAATCTGTGGGCGGAGTGCCTCCACAACACAGGGAAAGCTGACAATGGGATAATGGTCCCATTGGATGATGTTCTCAAGACAAGTCCGCGCAGTCTGGTCCTTCTGGACCACACCAACAGCATGTTGATTCAGTGCCGCCGTCAGGCAGTTTTGGTAGTGGGCCAGAGAGACATGGGCCAGTATGCCTCGAAGATCTCTCTCAATCTGGCACTCTTCTCTTTGAAGGAAACTTCTCCACCCGCCTTATGAAGAGGGTCAAGACCATGTAGTCGGTAACACAGCTGTCGCGCCAGATAAAACAGGTCTTTCAACCTCAGTCAGAAGGTGCTGGACCACACCGGCCACACCGCTGAGTCCGGCAACAGAGCCCTACCACCGATCAGGCTTGCCCTTTCCAGGAAAGACTGGCAAGGATGTCGATCATGATGGCAGTGATGTGGAAGTGCTTGGAAGGTGTTTTCAGCAAGTTATTTCTCCAGACAAGATAGAATAGAAAACTGATGTGTTTCGAATGGGAAGAGTTTGTGGCATTAACGAACCACTCTGACACTGACCCTGCTCTCGTCCTTGATTACTGGCGTGGCATTGTGGCCATGCAAACAAGTGATGGTGAGCCAACCTACCCAATCATTTCCCGATTAGCTCTTGCTCTTCTCGCCATTCCGCGTTCATCGGCAGGTGTTGAGAGAAACTAATACTTGCAAATGGTCAGGGATAAGAAGAAAGCACGGAACAATATGACAGCGAACCTCCTGAACAGCATTACAATTCAGTGCAGCTGCGGAAAGGAGATGTGAAAGGAGATGTGTCTCTTTCAAACCGGCCAAGAAGATAAGGAGAGAACTTCCAGTTGCCCTCGCAAAGCCTGCTGGACGAAAGAAGAAACTTATCAATCTACCTTTCTCTTTCTCCCCTGCTTACCGTGCCCCATCTCCTCTCTTTCTGGCTTTCTCTCTCTCGAAGTCTTCATAAACATGAATGGTTGTGTTGCACGAAACATG
>JAOWAR010153416.1:0-11080 GCA_028571005.1 Clathrina lutea
ATAATAATAATAATAATAATAATAATAATACCTACTGTAACAAACTAGTTTAATCGCAGTCCATAGCGCGCAACCTAGTCCTTGTGATTACCGCCGAAGTTTTTGTCGAGAAATCGGGGAGTTAAAGTGACCGAGGTGAAGGTTAAGGCGTTTGTTTCAGCAAATGAAGGCAGTTGGGGATGAACGGGCGTTACGGTGAGCCCGCCAAGTGCGCTCCAGGCGTGTACAATTCGAAGAGCGCATCTCTCAGTCGATCGAGAGCCGCTCAGACCGGGAGAGCAAACTCCGTTGCAGTTGGATGGTAGCGGCCGTGCGAAGGCAGCAGACCGCGAGCCAAGAGGGCAGTGGTCGCTGAAGGTGTACGAAGCCTGATGAGTCGCTCGACCGCGAATTCCGTTCCGACCGATGGCCGACGCCTGTGGACGAAGGGCCCAAAGGTGAGTAAGCTGAAAATCTTTACACGCCGATGCGTTTGTCGGATGATGAAGACTTGACTTCCCTAAGTTTTTTGTTTTTCAAAACCTAGACGTTGCAAGCATTAAGTTTTCGTTCTGTTTAGCTAGTCCGGCTTCAATCTAGTCTTACAGAAAACCCACATTCAAGCTTTTCCTGTCTATTAGTACACTAGGAGCACTAGACCGTGACGTTGGTCCTCCGACCTTCCTGGGATTTGCATGACTCAAAGCATAGCGCTAGAGGACGAAATCAACTTTGCGAAATGCAATTTCAGAACAACACTATACGAAAACGATTATGAAAAAGCAAACGTTTAGCTTAACTGACAACAATACGCACAATACCGTAGACTACGTGTCGCTGAGGTAAATTCGCTTGTACATGTAAGTTTCAACTATTCTCCGCCAACGCAGGTCTTCTTCATCGCCAGAAAAAGGCCGAGTTCATAACGATGGATCAAGGAAAGAAAATTTAAAAGCTCCTGGGATTCCAAAGATCAGACTCTTTCGCGATCGTGCCGACCAGCGAAGATTTTCCAGCCTCCAGTTGACTCCGACTTAGCCGAGGGACTATTGGTGCTCTTGACACTTGTAGGAAATCACTGACTGTCACTTTGCGGTTCGACGTTTGGTTGTCCGAGCGCAGGCTAGGAAAAAGCAATCGAGCTTCAGGTCAGTGTCTCCACTCCAGAACATACTACCTGCCGTCGCGCGGACAAGGTTTCCATGCTTTCTCATGAAGCGAAAAAGCATTTCATGAGAGCGAGAGAGGATGAGGGAACTCGAGAGGCCGGGGAAAGAGAAAGAGAGAGAGAGAGAGAGAGAGAGAGAGAGAGAGAGAGAGAGAGAAAGCGAGGTGAGAGGAAAGGAGGGGGAGAGCGGGAAGAAAGAGAGAGGGGGGGAGAGGGGGAAGAGAGAGGGAGAGGGAGAGAGAGAGGGAGGAGAGAGAGTGAAAAAGAGAGAGACAAACAGACAGACAGACAGACAGACAGACAGACAGACAAACAGACAGAGAGACAGAAACAGAGATACAGACGCACAGACAAACGAAGGGAAGGAGGAAGAGGTTATACGAATCGCGTGACCCGACAATGATACGTCGTCTATGTTGTGATTTTCACCCAAATCCTACGATGTTGCATTTTGAACGGATCCGCTGCACATGCGCGACACACGGCGTTTGGTATGTGTCCGGCCAGAAAGGGACAGCGCGATGCATATCGTGGTCAGCGCAACCAACACGATCACGCCCAGCGAGTTTTATCAAGTGATTCAGCGCCGTGTCACATAATGCACACCATTCATCGACGCAACCACTTCATTTCCGGCAATCCGGCAGTCCCTCAGCTGACAGACCTGAAAAGGCCCAGAAAAGAGCTAAGTGGCTGCTGGCAGAGGCGGTGGACAGCTCTTCACCGACGAAGTGCCTCCGTGAATTGGACATGCCGTCGATGAAAGCTCCTTGCGGTCAGAAGCAGCAGTAGGTCGACGGCGCGCATTGAACAACCGAAAGCCGGCAATACCGTCTCGAGCGCTTCAGACCTCTGATTTTTAACGTTCTACTTTTAAACTTTCTCCTCTTTCTCTCGCTCCTCAATTCACGGTGTGCAACCTTTTGACTCTCGGCAGGGCCTTGTGTGTCAATTTAGCTCGGACGGAGTTTGTGACGTGATATGAAACCATTCCAAAGTCCAAATATGGAGTCCAGGGAAGACATCCATATAATATGTAGGGGCGTTTGCCGAAACGTTTCATGTTTCTAATGACCACGTGTGCTGCTATTGTTGCAAGTTTATGTTGCCACTTTGCACTCAGCGGCTGAATACTTCTGTTTGTCGCGTGCATACCATGAAAGAAGAACTGTTACAAGCAATGAGGCCAGATGAGGCCCAGGTGCATACCACAGCTAACGTGCCCAAGCCGCTGCTTGCTCTCCTGTCTCCCTTTCTCCCTTTCTTTGCCTTGCAGAGTGTCCGATCCTCTTCGAGAACACTCGAAAATCCTGAAGTGCCTTTCTTTTCGTCTTTTTTTTTTTTTGACAAGCCGCTCACCGCGCCCCGGCGCTTTTGTAAGTCACGTAGACAAGGTTTTCCCGGCGGACTACGGCCATTTACGCTCGTTTCCGATGGTCGCGGCTTTCAGAAGGGCCGGTGACTCGTCGCTGCCGTAAGCCCCAACTATTACAACGCCGTAGACTTCTTCACGTCCCCGGACGGCTATAAAAGTCGACCCGTGTATCGTTGTCAGCTCATAAACGACCATCTACCAGCTCCGAAAAGAGATCATCTATTTGGCCCTCCTACCTCGTCTCCGAGCATCCGGGTGAGCAGCCTTTGCAGGACCCAGAGCGGAAAACTCACCGTGACGATTGATTCGAGCCTCGTACCTTCCCGCCGGTTGCTAGAGCTCTCAGCAATTCGGCCACGTGTAGCTGGTGGAAGTTCAAATCCTTCCTGCTCGTGCACTCAACGGCGTGTCACGGTGCTATCACAAGTCGCAGTCTTTCAATCTTCCAGCCAGCGACCAGCTCTCTTCGACTTCTTCAGCATCGCTTCTCACAGCCGAGAGGCCGGGCCTCCTTGAAATTGTTCCTTTCTTTCGTTTTACTGACGGGCTGTAAGAAGATGGCGAAGGAGGTGTCTTTCCGGCCGAGTGGACAACTTATTCCGGTGACTTGGCTGTGGTGTGTCTTCCTGGTGTCCGCCTCGCAACTCTCTGGCGGCTGGTCGTACATGCTGGGCGCGGGGTCTGTTGGCGAGACCCATCTTCTCGGTCTGGACTACCTCCTCCACAGCCGAAACATTCGCTGCGTGAATATGCAACTTGGCGGAGGTCTCGACAATTGCGCTCGCTTCGATCAGAGATTCTCCCTTCTGCCAAACTTCCAAAACCATGACTCCCTTCGCGAGGCCGACGTGCAGCTTCGAGGTTGGCGCCGGTTGGTGGAAACGGGCTGCTCGCGGGAACTGCCCTTCCTCCTCTGCTCTTATTACTTTCCGAGCTGTCAGCCGGAGCAGTGGAACGACACTGCCGAGCCAGTACGTGCGATCGTCACGCCGTGCCGAGAACTGTGCGAGCGCGTGAAGCACAACTGCTCGCCTGTCCTGCGCAGGTACAACATCAGCTGGCCGGAGACGTTCCGATGCGACAAGCTACAGAACAGCACCAACTGGATGGAGTCTGCCCAAGGACCTAACGGGGAGCGGTTCTTCTGCATCGACAGGCCTCCCCGGCCAACTCCACCTACTCCAACAGAAGCAAGACCTGTTTCCGCAGTAGGCAGCACCGCTGCTCAAGAGCCCAGGGAATGTGAAGCGTCACAAGATGGTAGCGAAGGAGAAATTGGTAAGTCTCTCATGTTGTTGTCTCTATTTGATTCGTGTTTCGGTCTGCGCTTCGCGAATGAGAAATTATATCACAGTGAAGGCAGGAGAATTTGATGGTCCCATTGCTTCTCTGCTGAATGATATCCGGTCAAAGGAAAGCAAGGTCGACTGCAGAAAATGTTTTGGGAGAAATCGTGGAAGAACTTCCTTTGAAAAGAAAAGGTACATGGTCTTGATGAACTGAACAAGAAATGTTTCTACGTTTTCTTGGTTATTCTATCTCTTTTGAAGTTTGTGCATTAGAAACACCTCGCCGCCGGGCTTGCGCGTCCTGCCTCATTGCGTAAAAAGGCCTTGCAGTAGCCTTCGTTGGTTCGATTTCATGAGAGCTGGTGCTACTCCTCCGTTTCAAATTCTGTCATTCCCCAAACTTACACAAGATGTTCAAATTCGTATTGTAGGTCGAGTGGAGCATGACGGCCAGGCGCCGTCTGCCATTGCGGAAGGAAGTGTTACTTCTGAAAAAATAAAAAAAACCCGGCTGTTGAATTTTGACTTGCACGTGAACATTCAAGTGGAGCCAGACCGTGAACAAAAGACGGTGAAGTAAAACGCGAGTCAGAAGCAATTTCTATACCAATTTCTAAACCGATCGCATTGCCCGGCGGGTCCCCTTAACGTTCGCTTCGTCTCGTAGAAATTGTTCTCTTTCACGTGGTCAGACTTTTTGTTGGCACTCACAGAAGTCACAAAAGCGGCGGTCTTGTGACAGCTTTCAGAAATGGAGAGTGTCGGAGTGGTCGAAACATAATCTGGCAGTGTTGGACAGCCGTTGTGACTGCTATTCGCCCCACGGGCACGAACGCCGTGCAACTTGAAATGAATTGCCCGATTTCTGAACACAGTGCCAGAGTTCTCGAGGAGGTCTCACTCACACGATCTGCCAAGGGATCAAATTTCAAACCATCCGTTCAAAGATTTCCCCAGCCGGTGCTTATCAATCATGTGGTTTCGACCGTGGTCGTGAGAGAAGATGGAACCATTAAGAAAAGCGTGCTCCAAAGAAGCCCGTTGTACCGGTACACCAATCAGCCGCAGAGCCGCAGAGGCGGGAAAAGCCAGTTTGGGACGTAACACGTCAGCCAGAGCTGGCAAAGTAACGCTCGAAAGTGACACCCATACGTCTTCTAGGTTGTCAGCCCATTCGACTGTCCAGACGTGTGAATTGCTAGCTTTTACCTACTTGTTGCGACTAAGTAGGTACTCCTGACGAGGCCACCGAAAGGTGGAACAAGCCGACAAAGCCGACTACTTGGGGAGATCGACGATAGCCTTGGGCAAAGTAGAGCCTCGACCCGCCTATCCTCTCCTTTCAGTTCGTCCAATGTGGCAACCTAATCATTTACATATGCACGGCTGGTATCTGCGGTTTTCTGTGCTTTGAGAGGCCGAGGGGAGTCTTCAATTTAGTCATGGCAGTAGCGCGCGCGGCACGTTTGAGAGGATTGTTGTCAAAGCATTGTCAAAAAATGCATACAAGTATGTTTCAACTTAGCACGTGCACAGCTGCTCGGAGGTGCCAGGATCAGCAGGTGTTTATTTCGAAAGTCTGTAGTCCACCCTCGCTAGGGGAACCGTAGATCTACTGTCGACGGTAGGAAGCACCAGATAGAACGCCATGCTCGCTGGTCCGTAGACTGGCGAGGTATCTGAAACTCACTAGCTTCTGTAAACTTCTCACCTAAATCTAAACCATGGCTTAGGAGCTATTGTAGTACCGACCTGATCCAGCTTTCTTCCTTTCCTTTGTGTTCGGCAGTGGCACCTTGTTCTTACCCCATCTGTATGATTCCATCGCTTCAGAACAGCACGTTCATGTGCGGCAAGTACCACTGGGGTAAGAAATATTTTAGAGAAATTCCTTCAATGAAACGCTTCTCCTTAAATATCTGATGATTTGAGCTTCAGCACCTCTGTTGGCCAATTCGGCTGTGTCATCCAATCACCATGACTGAAAAGAATATCAACACCTACCACTAGCTGAAGACCGTCTTTGAAAGAGTGTTACCTCAGAGTTAAGTAGTCCGTTTGAAATTTCACAAGCTAGGTTTTATAATTACGTAAACGATATGAAGAATGATATGAAGAATCACTCCGGGTTGTCTCGGCACCAACAAGGTAAAGAATTAATATTCCATTGTCCTTTCTCCTTTGGGCCTCGTGTGATGTTTGTCTTTTTTTTGCACAGTTATTGAAGGAGAATTCCTGGAAAAAGTGACTGTGGTGGAGGACACCAGACATCGCAAGGCCTTCAAGGTTAACATCAGGCACATTTACAGGAAAAACAAGGACGTCCGGAGGTCAAACCTCCTCAGAGGCATTGGCCACACCGCGATGATCTACGTGGAGACTGGCCTGTGGGAGTGCCCTCACCTACGCCAACGTCAAGTCTACATCCTAGCGGGCCATTACCGGCCCAATGAACTGCTGTGGAGATCAATCAATGGTCTTGCATTTGTAGCCAAGCCTGATGATCGAAGACGAGTTCGACACTGGCTAAAGAAACTGTGGGGGCCAGCAGCAATAAGGCATAATTGCAACAAGGCATAATTTGCAACAAGGCATAATTTGCAACAAGGCATAATTGGCAGGCCAGCATACAACTTCATCAAGCTTAACCAGCAATTTTGATCACCCAAAAGTTTTGCATCAAATCACCTTAATACTATTTTTGTATTTTCTCAACATCCTTGACCACACCATAAGTGTGTTTAGGCACTTCACCCTGTTGTCCTGTCATCTAGTCTGTGTTTACTTCAATCATTAATTATGTTACTGAAAGCTGCAATAATGCTGTGAAAATTAATGAACTTAGCAGCATTCATTGATGATCAGAGGTTTGCGAAAGTACATCTGAGCTATGGTGAAACATGCCATAGGTTTGATGGTAGTATAACTGTCTACAATTGCAACAATTCACCCCTTCAATTTGATTTCTCCAGACATGACTGTTGAGGGAGGGGGAGGGGTGACAACATTCACAGTGTTGGGCGTGAACTTGAGGAAAGCTCCTGATGATCAAGTCGCTGAAAGCCGGTGTCACAGCGTGAAAGCAGGGGAGAGCATGAGCGGGAAACATGGCTGAGGAGAGACTCCACTACCCTACTACCCGCCGCTGTGCAATTAAGCCGGAGAGAACAAGGGGAGGAAGGGACTGAGAGATAACGTGGAGCTAAGAGTGTATGCTGCTCCTTGCGGTGTCTGACTTGTCCGAGGCCTAGGCCAACCACATACGTTTATTCCATAGAACTCCAGATCATTAGGAAAGAGCAGAAAAGGATGGAGGGATTGTGCTAAGTGGCTTGCCCTATTGCATTTGGACTTCCTCACATTAGCTAGAGGGGACCGTAATTAACGGGGATATAGAGAGTGAAGATGTTAGATTGTCACCGTAAGGCTAAGGGATGAAGTGCAGCGTGCCAATGGAGATTGGAGACCTAGGTCATCAAAAAGATATTCCTGTAAACTGTTGATTCTGTTTCCTCAGGTCTGAGGTTAAATTTCGCGGTGTGCTTGGGTAATAGTTCCACACCCACCCACGCACCTTTTTTACGCACAGTCCCCCCCCCCCTCTTCTTTCTATTAGTCTATCCGCAACTCGCAACTCACTGTAAGTTTCTTCGTCCCATAAATCGCACCTCTGGGTTTCCATATACACTCTACTTCATATCTCGAGCTCACGGCATCCCTTGATCGTGACATCGACGATCGCTCTCCTTCTCTCTATGCTTCACCGTCTGGTATTTGGATCCCCAAACAAGGAAAAGATGCAGCAGACCTTTCAAATGTCATTTCGCCTGAACCAGTTTTCGTCCTTGCTCGTCAGAGGCTTCCAAGGAAAGCACAAAAGATATCAAAAGAGAAGAAGTATTTTATAGTGGTATAGTATGGAGAGGTGCTATGGAATGGTGTGAAGATGGTACAGAAGAGGTGAAAAGACAATGCGTGAATTATGCGGTTAGTAAGTGAGAAGTGGTGAGTGTGTACATATGTGACATTGGGGTGTAAGTGTGTGCGCGGTGAGTATGCATGCATCATGACTTGCTGTCTTTGTGCGCATGCTCAAACAACTTGAGATACGTTACAAAACTCTTTTGTTTACAAAAAATAGGACTAAGTTCCCAAATATAAACAGCCTCCAATACATCCAAGTGGTTCTTGGAGCGACCATGACTCGGTATTCGAAAATCTGAGTCAGAGTACTGCTCGCAACACACAAAAAAAAGTTATCAGGACTTGCTCGATGCCAGGTGGTTCGCTATCGCCGACTGATAGTCATCAGGCCTGTCCCGTTTCTTCAGCGGACGACCCTTCCTCTTGGCTAGTCCACCACTCACCAGATGGCGCGGCACGTGTTGCTTTATGCGATCGCCCAGCCGCTGGGACGTCTTGCCTTTATACCGGCTCCCATTCTGCTCCCACAATGCCGGCATTCAAACTGATAAATAACTTTGCTCAGAGAGGGGATAGGCAGTCGGTCTTTTGGTAGGGCAAACACATAGCTTGTCGTGAAAGCAGCTCGGACTTCGACAGCATAGTATACGCTACGGACAGCCATGTTGGTTCTTTTCAGTAAACGCTGCGTTTGATCGCCAAGCCACGGCAGCTGAATAATGAGAGGACAGGGTTTGGGCCCAATGCGTCGTACTGGAACATTGCGCGTGATGAATCTGTCCAAGTGTGGCCAGGATAACCGTTCTTTACAAAGATGTTAGGAGGACGTCAAGTTCCGCGCCAATAACTGATGGTGATCAGACTCGAAGGATTCTACTTGTCAGTGCCCGCACAAGGTTAATCTTATAAATCGTTGGGCTGTACGAATCCCAAGGCGTATAAGCGTATATACCCACATGTCACATCTTTATACACTCACCACTTCTCACTTACTAACACCTGCATAATTCACGCATTGTCTTTTCACCTCTTCTGTACCATCTTCACACCATTCCATAGCACCTCTCCACACTATACTACTATAAAATACTTCTTGCCCTTTTTGATACATTTGTGTTTTCCTTGGAAGCCTCTGACGAGCAAGAACGAAAACTGGTTCAGGCGAAATGAAATTTGAGAGGCCTGCTGCATCTTTCCTTTGTTTGGGAATCTTAACATTATTGTCTGTTATTTCTTCTAACGCATTTAAAGCTGGGGAAGCTCGCTATGCGAAATGTTTTCGACAATCCCTCCGTCCTTTTCTTGCTCTTTAGAATTTTTAGTCGCTTAAATTCACAAGTATCGAAGTCCAGGGTCCGACATTAAGTTTGGGTCCAGTTCAAGGCCATTGTCTCTGCCATAAGGACTACGTGTGTAGTATTCCAGCAGCAATTTATCCTGGCATCGAGTTTAACAGCATAACTTAAAACGGGGAAATCTCGCGTGAAGCTCCTGCCCATAAACGACGCCAGTGACGCTGCAACTTCTCCACCAAGCACAACTGAATATATCGAAAGACGGTTCAATCCAACAGGAAAAGGAACATTCATGCTGAAAGTAAGAATCCACGTGCACCTAAAGACATGACTGACTCTGAAGTCTATCTACAAACTTTTATAGGAGATGAAGGAATGAATATTTTCAACAGCTAATCAGGGACTGCAAAACGTCTCCCACAAAAGACGAGACTCTGGAATATTACTACTCCTGCACGGACAGGCTGGAAAAGACATCACAAAGTTCCTCATCAGCAGGTTTACCTTCACCGGCTATAATATTGCGGACAAATCCAAAATCTCTTTCTAACCCATCAATCCAATCTACCAACTATCACAAGCCACAAAGGTCATGATAATAATTATAGGGAACTCAGTCAGTTTCAATCCATCTCAACGCGAGAAGTTAAGCGTTACCTCAGAAGAGATACTGAGCAAATCTCCTCTGTATGGGACATAAGCTTAAGCCCACTTGACAGCATACTTTTCACAAGCGTGCAGCATTCTGCTATTTTTATTTTCTGCACCATTCTTGTGCAGTTAGTGCATCTTCAAGTGTGCAAAAATACGACCATTATATCATTTTTTTCTTTAGGGAAAGCACAAACTAGAAGGCCTTTCAATTAGTTAACGTCGTTCATAAAAATTGTTCAGGAAATCTGCAGCGCGGAGGATCCGTGTGGCCTCCATGACACATTTGTTTTCCGCTGACCTCGCCTTTTTCTTTTGCCTTGACGTCGAGAGCGACAGCTTCCTCTTCTTGGCTTCTGACGAATTTTCCTCTATGATTCGGTGTGACTACGTGCTCTTGACCAGGCTGAAGGGTCGTACGAGCTCCTGTATTCTGCTATGAATTGTTGGCCGTGCTCAGTGCCAAATATGACGACTTTTTGCACGGTGTCCCGTCCTTCTTGCGATAAAACATGCATATGCAGAGTGCTGTCTAACTCCTCCGCCAACAGGCACATGGTGAGATCCGAGTTGCCACCCCCTGCCACCCTGGTCATGCCAAAATTGGTAAATGCCAAAACTCCCTAATCTGTCGCCTTCTACTTCTTCGACATGGCATCAGCCAAGACACTTTCAATTCCTTCACGGCTTTTTGTGGGGACAAGAGAACTCCCTGCTTCCGCCATTTCTCACCTTGAGCACGAGGGTAGCAAACAAGTGTGAGCTTTAGTCTCATAACCACAAAAGAAATCCTCACCAACTCCCTGAACACGACAGAGAGAGAAGGAACTAAAGAAAAAATCGATGGGCGAACCAGGACTCGAACCCGGTTAGTTGGATTTAGGAACCAATGCTCTACTGACTGAGCTATCCGCTAACCGAGATCAACTCTCGTTTTCTCTCTCTGACACGTGAACTCACCTGCTGCTGCGACCCCTACGGAGTGGCAGACCGTGAATTCACCTGCTGCTGCGACCCCTACGGAGTGGCAGCCCGCGCCAGCTACTCCAGTGACCCTTAAGCTGCCCGGAGGAGAGGTGGTTTAGAGACTAGGATCCTGTAGCTGAACTAAACCGGAGTTCATTCAAAATATTTCAAAGAAAAGTGAACTTCACGCTCTCACGCGGAGAATCACCGGCTACTCTGGTGAGCCTAGGCCTTTAGCTGCCCGGAGGAAAGGTGGTTTAGAGACTAGGATCCTGTAGCTGAACTAAATCGGAGTTCAGGAGAAAGTTCCCAGCTCACCAGTCATGAGACACAGATTGAACAAGACGTTTCGTCACATATGCCTCTGACTTCATCAGTTGTAAACAAGGAGCACAAAAGACTGGGACACAGTTATAAGACTGAACCGCCACCC
>JAOWAR010153427.1:0-18126 GCA_028571005.1 Clathrina lutea
GCCTGAGTCAGATGGATTACCACGTTTTGTCTGCGCTTGCACCTGTGATCTTGCATATGGTTGGAGGGAGGAAGGTGACAGTACCACAAGTGTGTGTAACAGATATATGATCACGTGTGGGTGCACGCGCAGTGCAAAAGATGAAGGTGGTGGTGGTTCAAGATCGCCAGGAACCAAGTTTTGTTTGTATTTGACAGGGCTGATGTCATGGCGAGTACTACTGCTACTGCTCTGAAGTCTCCACAAAATTTTCAGTCTGCTGAAAGTTTCGTAGTTTCATTTTCGGGTGATAATTCTCACGATTACAGTTCTGCTCTATCCACGCAGCAGTACGGCATACGGTGTCACATACACTGATACACTGTCTCTACAGGCAGGCTGTTAACGACAGGTATTTCTTTTGCCTATTGAAGGCGACTTATCGATTGCTTGGGTGTGTTCGGTGATGAGTCAATAAACAAGCTTCGGGCTTGTGACAACTCTCACGGTGTGTTGGTGTGTAATTGTGGGCACCATTAATGCATTAGCAGGGTCATTACATCTGGCGCAGTGGACAGGATCGATTATGAAACGGACGATGACTGTCGATGGAGCCCACGTCGTCGGTCATGAATTAGCGGTGGACACTTTAAACGTTAAAATTGTTCCTTTATTTATAATATGTCAACTTTGTTGTAGTCGTCATAATCGTCAAAGCCCTTTCAGTTTTCATCAATGGATTGTGTACCACGTTCATTGGTCACCATCAGAGCAACCCACCGCTCTGATGAACTGGAGTGGCCAGATTGGTTCGACAGCAATGACGAGCCACGGAACATCGATGTCAACCAGAAGAGTTGTGAGGAAACTACAGCTTCAACGACAGCGGTGGAAACAGCGTTGCCACTTCCAGCTGGAACTCTCCTTGTCCAAGGAGCTGTCCAAGGCCAGCTTTGTCCTGTGCTTGTGGACACTGGATCTTCAGCGACTCTCCTCTCCGAATGGTTTGTCGCTGTCGAGCTGGGCCTCGGTTTGTCCGAGTTCTTGCCTGTGGAACAACAAGAAGGTCTCGTTGGTCCATCAGGAGAAGATCTCGGCATTGCAGGCGTATTGATGACAGACCTTATTCTTCAGAACGCGGAATGTCGTCAACAAGTACGCGTGGTGAGACGTCTGGCTCACGATTGCTTGGTCGGTCGCGATGCTCTTGGATCTATTCAGTGCAGAATTGTCTCAGTTGGCACAGGGAAGTTGAGATTCTTCACGCCTCCGGGCCGTGTTAGTGCCTGTTCACCAACAGACTAGGCGTGCAGAGTGGTTAGGCGTAAAACTGTTCAAACTCGGCTTCGCAGGAGGAAATAAATTGGTGACGCACTCGGAGCGCACCAGTTTGGCACGCAGATCACCATTTTGTTATTAATGTTTCTTTTGTGTGTCAACCTTCTCCTTTTGACGATCATGGTTATTTTTTTTCTTCTGTCGTATTTTTTCCCCCGATACGACGTGCTTTTTTCTGTTGGAGGGGTAATGTCGTAGTTTCATTTTTGGGTGATAATTCTCACGATTACAGTTCTGCTCTATCCACGCAGCATCGGTACGGCGTACAGTGTCACGTACACTGATACGCTGTCTCCACAGGCAGGCTGTTAACGAGAGGTATTAAGTTCTTTTGCCTATAAAAGGTGACTTGTCGATTGGTTGGGTATGTTCAGTGATGAGTCAATAAACAAGCTTTGAGCTTGTAAACTCTCACAGTGTGTTGGTGTGTAATTGTCAGCGCCACTAGCTGGGGTATTACAAAAGCACTTCTTCTACAACTTTTGGTGGTGGCCATAGTCTTGCAGGGACTGGGAAAGCCAGGGACGTCGTTCGATGGGGTGGTGTGTTGGTACTAGTTAGGGGGAGCAAGTCCAAAATCCCCATTGGTTGTTGAAACGGGGCAGCACGATAATTTATTTGAGATCTGGTCACACTGCTGTGAGAACAGTTAAAAAGTGGTGACCAACATTTCTCAGCCACCTGCAAGATTTTATGCTCCCACCAGATGAAAAGCCCCAGTTTGTGTGCTCATGGATATTTAGGGATGACGAGATACAGAAAGCCGGGAAGATTGCACTTTTTTCTGAACTCTTTTACTGAACCTGTTTTTTTATATTTTATTTTCAACCTGAAGCCAGCCACGACGCATAAATGGGAGCCGGGGTGTGGAGTTCTTTAGGAGACTCCTTGAGAATCGAGATGGTAACTACGACAATGACACCGCCAAAGCGCCTGTGCTCCAGTCGCCATTTCATTTCACCATATGCATGACAGCATGCTTGGCCTCACTCCGTACTCCTTGGAGGCACCGGTTCATAGCGTCAGGTGCTGGCCACACTTCATCCCGCAGGCTCTGCCTGCTATTATGGCGCAAACACGGTCGTGTACATTTTGATCAGCGCTTGCGAAGTATGTAAACGTATGATAGCAGATCGCTGTGTTGAGTGCAACCGCCATGAGAATCTCTCAACAAGAAACAGAACTAAACAGAAGAGCACACAATCAAACCTGATTCTGTGAGTGTGTGTGCTGGTTCAAGATGGTTGGGTTCATGATTTTAAATACTGAATTAAGGAGAAGTAAATATAACTAAAAAAAAACATATAAAAAGAGCCTAAAAAACCATACCAGAGAGTATATGAAAATGACAGGAAAATTTCTTTTCCATGCCATCGATATACACAAACAACAAAGTGAGGAGGTTAGGGTATGTGGTAAGATTCTTCTCATTCTCCCTTCATGAGTGGAAGGGCAGAAAGGTTCGTCAACATACAACAGATGGTCCAAATCTGATTAATGGATGCAGCAAGCCTAAGAGGGACAATGCCCTGAAGAATATTAAAGGCTTGTTCTTCACCTGCCTGATCGCACCCTCCACATGGATTTGCAATTTCGCGATCTGTGTTTTGAGCACATCCCCTTTGGCCAGCGGGCCCTTGCCTTTAACTGGCGGGATGTTTAAAAGCATCTGGTACTCGACCAAATCTTGAATTTCAAAACTTTTGTCAGCCCTGACACTCTTTCCTGGAGGAACAGTGTCCAGAAGTTTCAGGAAGCAAGAGTCTTCCACCAACTCATGATCGCTAATAGAACCCGTATAAAGACCACGGATATAAGAAAATACATCGCTGGGAGTGATACCCATCAAGCCCTTCATAGTGGTATGTGACTTATATGGGTAATAGCACTGAGACTGGAGTGACAAAGCAGATGGGACTTCACGTTTGAGCTCAGTTGCATCAATAATAACAAACATCGAAGGGCATTCCTTCTTGAAGGAGTCTGGCATGGTCCGCTCCACATCATCCCAAGAAGGCCAGATTGGTATGGAAGCAAGTCGGAGATAGAGGAAGCTCAGCCACATATTGACGTAGCGAGAAACAGAGGCTAACGATATTCCAAACTCGAAACAAGGTCTTGTTCGAGCTGACCTAATCGATGACGAACAAGCGTCAACAGCATCTGATCTTCCAATGACAGAATGCGATTAAGACCAGCGAGATCGCTGAGGTCCTTGTCTCCCTCCATCTCCGTGGCAGCTGATTGGGCATCAAAAATATTTTTCTCCATGGGAGCTAAGAAGCTCCACAAACTTTGGGTCACCTCCATGGTAAGGCTGGTGTAGAGCTCGAACCGTTTTGGTTGAAGCTTGATGTCCTGGAAGCGGACAACGGACACCAGCTTGCGAAGGTCACTAGTAACAGTTGTCCGCAAGCTCTCTCAACCGTGCTTCGAGCTGCGATACAGTCTTCCTCAGCGCCTCATCCTCCTTCTTTGTTGATTCTAGCTGCGTCTCAAGACCGTAGACCGGCGATGCTTCCTTCAGATTAGCTTGAGCTGCGAGGGAAGAGCGACGGGAGGCCCGTTCGACAGCCCTCGCCGACGGTGAGGGTCTCGTCGCGCAAGCCTGGCGGAATGGGAAAACAGAGGGCACAGCGTTTTTAATCAGCGCCCTGTAGAGCTTCTTAGATCGCGGCTAGAAGCAGCAACCGGTGTAGTTGTGTAGTCTGAGGGAAGAAAATGCTCGCTGCAGAGCACAGGGTTGGACGTGATTTGAAATGACGATCCTTCCTCCCGCTTCATCGCACCCACCCAAGCCTTCCACAAATCACTTGCAGGGAAAGTATCAAACAACAGGTCTGGCCTTTTGTCCCGGCGGTTGGCACACAGCGGAGCACAGCATGATCGTGGGAAGGCATTGCGGTCAAGAGAAGACTGAAAAAAAAAAGTGAAGACAACTCGAAGAAATTTTGATAATGATGGTTTCGGGACAAAGGGATCTCGGGAACATCGCGCGAAGCCCCATCTCGAACCCAGACAATTCTGATGAAAAGTGTCCGATGTCTAGTATTGAGACCACTAAACAAAACATCGCTCGTTGTTCCACAAGGCACAAGTCTTCGAACCGCATGCACAAAGTGCACCGTGACAAGACATAAATTATGCTTGTTCAAAGACTGAACGTCCAAATTTGTCCGACAACAAAATCTTGCCCGCCTTTGCTCAAACCCCTTGTTCGCCGCCGTCGATCTCGGAAGTCGGCTCCACTAACGATTCACGCCGCTCATCGCATGCACTGCGCTGCCCCGCAATAATAGTAATGAAAAAAAAAACTGTTTTTGAAAGCCGAGAGGCAGAGTAGAAAGTCGGAGAAGTAGAAGGAAGAGAAGAGAAAGAATGCAAAGGCTACTCACGGGAACGCCTGTCGCCAGAACACACCGCCGAAGTAGAGGAAGTGTTGTCAAATAAACTGGAAAGATAGAGCTGCTGGCGAGAACGGAAAAAAAAGTGAGGCTTCACGTCGACGAGGATTCGAACCTGTGTCTCCCGATTTCCGGTCGGACGAGCTAGACCACTGCTCCACGACGCAACCTCAACTCCCCGTCAGTGTGTGTGTGTGTGTGTGTGTGTGTGTGTGTGTGTGTGTGTGTGTGTGAGTCTGACTGTCTGTCTGTCTGTCTGTCACAGGTCATAAGGATCATGTATATTTCCGCTTGTGGGTCAAATTTGCAAGATTGCTCGGGTGAAAATTCCCCTTTGCTCTGCATTTGCTTCTTGCCAATGTGATGCAGCTTCGTTTTATCAACATATCCACAGAGCTGTCGGGGGTGACTTTTGGCCGTATGTATTCTTGTTTGAGGCCTCAGAATTCGCCAAAGAAAACATTCCGAGCCATAAAAAAATTGCAAAGCAAGTCCAAATGTGGTGATGTGGACAGCAGCTCAGTTTTCACAAGGTGACTAGCACTGCACCATTTCACAGATTGAAACAAAATCAACTTGTATGTACAGTGCGGAGCGTGCTCTGTGGTGGAGTTTGACTTCGCTTTCCTTTCCAATTCGCTCGATAGCAAGGGCAGGTCTCTTTCGTGCACAGATTCGTACAATCCAAGCTGAATTACAAGACCTAGGTCAGATGACCCACTTTGGCACGTAGCTGGGACAAGCCCTCTGAGAACTAAAACTTTCAAAGGTTACGTCTGAGCTCCGAACAACACGAGTGCTGCGAGCGCTGTCAGAACTTCCAACGACATTGACATGTTGCCTCATGGCTACTTGCATACAGGCTTGATAATCGACCTTTTTGAGTCAGTGGAGAGGACCTGACTAAGTGCTAAAGGCGTTTACCCTACTACAGCTTGTGCAGTTTGTTTGTCTTGCTAGAATTTGTTTCTATCAACGGCAGGAGTGTGATGCTGAATCTCATAAGAACTACCGAAAATCTGCGGGTGGAAAGCCCCAAGTGCTGAACCTTTTCTTTCTCGCCTTTCAATGTTTGGTTGGAAGGACGTGGCCGAGTGGTGCTGTGAAGCACACAGGCCTTACAAAAACTGTTGTACCCTAAAAGTGGTTCTGCCTTGTAGGCCTCTCCCTGATTACTTTCAGCACAAAAATCGCACTTCAACTGGAAAGTCTTATTCATAGGTGCTTTCATGCGTATAGACACGAAACGAAAGCAACAGAGCGAGCAAGAGAGTGAGAGAGAGAGAGAGCCTGGGTCCACTTTCAACTGAACGAGCGAGGGAGAACGAAACAGAAAACATGCTAAGCTTTGAGATTTTTGATCGAAGCAACCATTCGTTTGTCTCTAGGAGGCAGAGTTTAAGAATGCGCATCGGTGTTCGTAGGAAGAGGTATCAACCGCGGCAGGAGCCTCTCCTTGCGAAACCTCTTTAGCAGCAGGCTTATCAGAAGTCTCCTTCAAGATTTTTCTCCTCCGATGAAAGCTTCTTCCTGTAAATGCTTATTGTGTTTATGGCTACCCGGCTTGTGGGGAACCAAATAGTAGCAGCTTCTGCGCTCGCACCCTGTAGCTGCCGGACAATCTTTGGAAAGAAAAGTTACACTTGAAACGATTGCGCACTGCGCCGAACTGCGTGCGCTAGCATTCGCTGGCTGAAGCTACTGGTAGATCCAGTGGGCACATTCGTTTATTCGTGAACAGCATGAACTTCGAGATCCGTGCATTAAGAATGAGTGATCGGATCTTGAAGTTCATGCGGTTCACAAATAAACAAATGTGCTCATTTTTGGCAGCATCAGTGATAGTTCAAAACCAATCTTCAGGTCATTGCTTCGTTCCTTTCTTTCAAGGATGACGACTCAAGGACAAGAGTTTGGCCGAGAATAGGGCTATGTTAGAGGCTCGACGTATTTCAGGGATTCTGATTGAAGAAAAAGCTAGCAGAGCGCCAAAGGAGTGAGGCCTGTGACTGATCGCATCTCCCCAAACTCTGAAAGAATCAGATACTAAAATGGTCAGACGTCCAATTTTTTTACTTCTCCATTCAAATCACGGAGTGGAACTGAACACGGATCGCAAAAAAAAAAGGGAAGGTGGTTGTGAAGTTAGGGGGACTGCGATGGTGCCATGCGCACGCCACTTGTAGCAGCTAAGTGTGATTATACAGCCATCGCCACTTGTAGCAGGCAAGTGTGATCATACCGCCATTGCGTTGTAACATTTAAATGTGATTATACAGCAATCGTGTTATAGAAGCCAAGTGCGATTATACCGCCATTGCGTTATAGTAGCCAAGAGTGGGTATACCGCCATCACATTATAGTAGCCAAGTGTGGTTATACCACTATCGTGTTATGGCAGCCAAGTGTGGTTATCCAGCCATCATGTTATTGCAGCCAAGTGTGGTTATACTGCCATCGTGTTATAGTAGCCAAGTGTGGTTATCTAGCCATCATGTTATTGCAGCCAAGTGTGGTTATACCGCCATCGCGTTATAGCAGCCAAGTGTGGTTATACCGCCATCGTGTTATAGCAGCCAAGTGTGGTTATCCAGCCATCATGTTATTGCACCCAACTGTGGTTATACCGCCATTGCGTTATAGCAGCCAAGTGTGGTTATACCGCCATCGCGTCATAGCAGCCAAGTGTGGTTATCCAGCCATCATGTTATTGCACCCAAGTGTGGTTATACCGCCATTGCGTTATAGCAGCCAAATGTGGTTATACCGCCATCACGTTATAGCAGCTAAGTGTGGTTATACAACTATCGCATTATAGCAGCCAAATGTGGTTATCCAGCAATCGTGTTATAGCAGCCAAGTGTGGGTATCCACCTGACTTCTCTTTCTTCAACGTGCTATCACCCACAGCCATCTTTAAACACCTCTCCACACTGGAAATGTCTAGAAGGGTGCTGTGCACACGGAATATGCAACTGGGTTCTTCACCGATACGCTTTCTCACTGCGCTTTCTCACTGCGCTTTCTCAATACGCTTTCTCTTTACCACAGTTTCTGTGCCATGTTTTAATCTTTCGCTCAAATCATTTGTTCACCCAGCAAAATGGAAAGCAGCTGCGGACAAGCCAATTTCCAAGAGAAAAGGAGCCATAGTGATCCAGAAACTATAGCTCGGGTTCAGGTTAAGGTCTTTTCTTCCCTCCTCTATCGCCTTAAAGAATTTCCTGATTTTTTTTAATTCTTGTCCATCTTACAGCTCTCGTCTGCATTCTCTCGACTCTTATTTCTCGAAATAAGATCACTCTCACCTCCCACGAACATGAGAGAAAAAGAGAAAAAATGAACAAAATAAATCAATGGGCAAACTTGGGTAGTTGAATTTACATTCCAATGCTCTACCAAGCTGCCCAATCTGCTAACCACCAAGATCAACTCTCGTTTTCTCTCTGACACGTGAACTCCCAGACTGATGTAACTCCTATAGAGTGGGTGAACTCCCAGACTGATGCAACTCCCATAGAGTGGGTGAACTCCCAGGCTGATGTAACTCCTATAGAGTGGCAGACACGTGAACTCCCAGACTGATGTAACTCCTATAGAGTGGCAGACACGTGAACTCCCAAACTGATGTAACTCCTATTGAGTGGCAAACACGTGAACTCCCAGACTGATGTAACTCCTATAGAGTGGGTGAACTCCCAGACTGATGCAACTCCTATAGAGAGTGGCAGACACGTGAACTCCCAGACTGATGTCACTCCTATAGAGTGGCAGACACGTGAACTCCCAGACTGACGTAACTCCTATAGAGTGGGTGAACTCCCAGACTGATGTAACTCCTATAGAGTGGCCACTCTCAGGGTGATGTAACTCCTATAGAATGACCCTTTTGCTGCCTGGAAGAGAGGGTTTAGATGACCATTTCCTTTCGGAGTTCGGGGAGATGAGTCAGTCACAGGCATCATGCCTTTGGCGCTCCGCCTGGTCTTTTTTTTCAAATCAGACTCGCTGAAATACATTGAGCCTCTAACATAGCCTTATTCGCAGCCAAACTCTTGCCTTTGAGCAATGGAACGCACGCAGTTCGGCGCAGTACACGATCAGTTGAAATGTTACTCTTTTCTTTTCAAATATGGTCCAGCAGCCACAGTGTGCCGGCAACCACAGTGTGCCGGCAACCACAGTGTGCCAGCAGCCATAGTGTGCCAGCGTACGCAGCAGCTGTATCATTTGGTTCCCCACTAGTAGCTGGAAGAGGCTTTCACCGGATGAGAAAGGGAGAAATTTTGAAGAAGGAGACTTCGGAGGAAGCCCGCTGCTAACGAAAAGGTTCACCGGGAGAGACCCCTGACCCGGTCCGTACCTCCCCCAAGCTTCCTAAGATCACCCATCTGCACTTCCTAAACTCTGCCTCCTGGAGACGAGCGAGCGATTGCTTCGATCAAAAATCTCAAAGCTTAGCATGTTTTTTCTCGCGACCTCCACCACTTGTTCAGTTGTTACTGGCCCCCAAGCTCTCTCTCTCTCTTTCGCCCTCTCGCTCGTTCGCTCTCTTGCTCTATTGTCATGTCCGTAGATCAACGCATAAAAGCACCCGTGAATGATACTTTCCAGGTGAAGTGCGATCGTTGTTGAAAGCAATCAGGGAGAGGCCTACAAGGCAGAACCACATTTAGGGTACAACAGATTTTGCTTCACAGCGCCACTCGGCGCTTGGCCATGTTCTTCCAACAAAAAGGTAAGAAAGGAAAGCTTCAGGACTTGGAGCAATGCCACCGGCAAATCTTTGGAAGTTCTTGTGAGGTTGAACATCACACTCACGCCGTTGATAAAAAAATTCTCTCTAAACAAATGAACTGCACAAGCTGTAGTAGGACAGACGCCCTTAGTGCTTGGCCAGGTCCTCTTCCCAGCGTCGACTCAAGCAGGTCGATTGCCTGAACGCAAGTAACCTTGAGGAAGCATGCCACTGTCGTTTGAAGTTCTGATAGAACTCGCATGCTCTCCAGCACTCATATCGTTCGGAGCTCGGACTACCTTTGAAACAATAAGTTCTCAGAGGGCTTTTTCCAGCTATGTACCAAAGTAGGTCGTCTGACCTAGGTCTTGTACGTCCAGCTCGGATCTGTATGAGTCTGTGCAGGAAGGAGACCTGTCCTGGGTATCGAGCGAATTGGAAAGGAGAAGCTAAATTTTCTGCCACAAAGCAGGCTCTGCACTGTACGCACAAGTTGATCCTGTTTCAATTTGTGAAATAGCGCGGCGCTGATCGCTTTGTCAAATCTGAGCTGCTGTCCACGTGACCGCGCTTGGACTTTCTTTGCAATTTTCTTACGGCTCAGAATATTTTCTTTGGTGAAGTCTGAGGCCTCAAGCAAATTACGTGGGGCAAAACGCCACCCCGACAGCTCTGTGAATATGTCAATAAAACAAAGCTGCATGTCATTGCCAGGAAACGAATGCAGAGCAAAATGAAAGTTTTGCCCGAGCAATCCTGCAAATTTGACCCACAAGCGGAAATGTACATGACCCGAATGGCCTGTGACACACACACACACACACACACACACACACACACCAATTATCATTTGTGGAACCACCTACAGTCCCCACGGGCCTGACGTTGGCTATAAAGTACTGCAACATAAACATGAATACAAGTACTGCAACAGAACTTCAGCTTGAGATTTAATCTCTCTACAAAAAGTCATGATTCCACTCTTGTTGCCAATACTGCGTCCCTACTTGATGACGTGATAGAAATCTGAGAGAGATGGAGAGGGCGGGGAGGGGGAAAGAGACATGGCCATGATTTTTCTTTATTCTTTGTCTCTCTGCCTCCACGGGTGTAAACACGTGATTCTCCTTTCTCAAGATACAATGACGTCTTGATCCTGGAAGTGCAAAAAAGTCTCACCTAAAAAGTGACTCACGACTCCACCAGACAGGATTGCGCAAAACAGTCTTGAATGACATATTCACCATCAGCATGAGCCAGCATGCAGTGATAAGTGCAGCAATGTGTGACCGCGCACTTGATGAGAGACGAGCAGTGAAGCTGTTTAGTCCCAGAATGATCAATATTGAGAAGCCAATGCTGCAAAGACAGAAAATATGAGGAGGGAAAGAAACAGGAACAAGACATAAGGGTAAAAAGATGGAGAAAAAAGGAAATTGGAAAGAGAGTGAGAGGGAAAGGATAAGAATAAGAGATGGAATATGTTTCCCCATATCGCCCAAGTGGCGAAGTGTCTTCCAACTCCTGCTCTTATCCTAAGCATCAAATCAATTTCTATCATCATTCAGAGGACTACGAGAAAAAACACAGAGAGAGAGGAAACAAACCTCCACAGAAAACAAAGAAGAAAGATACATCGGGAAGAAAAGAAAGCCAAAGAGATACAAAACGGGATTCTGGGATAATGAACTAAGATTCCATCTACTGATCATTACTTTTATTACTTGAATGCCATTTGTTCAGATCGTTTACACTATGATTGCCAGGAAAGGCTATACATTTTTGGAGATGGTTCACTCATGCCAAGTACAATATCCAAGTGTTAAAAAGAAAATGCTGATCTTCAACCTTCCCCACAAACCTGGGAATGTAAAGGATTCGTTCTGCCACGACAAAGCCAACGCGGAAGAAGAGATTAGAAGCAGGAAGGTAGGGTAAAATGAGAAATAGTAGGCCAAGAACAAGTGCTCTTCGCATTGGACCCTGAATGCAAGAAGGCAGAAAACACATCGATTTACTTAGATTTATCTTATCTCCAGAGTGAAACTTACCAAACACATCAGTTTACCCGAGATTTTTCTTACCTGCAATGTGCAATGTAACAAACTCAAGGTTATCAACTTATCAGATATTTATCTCATCTGCGGAGTAAATTGAATAAACACATTTCGGTTTAAACACATTTCAGTTTGGAAATTGCTTCATTTGTGAAATACGGAACATCACTTACTGCGGAAAGGTGTAGTACTTTCCACCACATAGCAACAATGATAGCTGCAGTGGTCAGAGTGGCCAACTGTCTAGGATCAAGAGCGGACTTCACCAGTGGAATACTGCCCATCTGCCAGTCATAACACAGTACAGCAGGTGCTAAGAGTAGCCAGCTATTGAAGGCACACAAGTAGGAGAAGGACATGAAGCGAGTGATCCGATGTGGCAAAAATGAAGCAGGATTGTCTTGGTCAGAGAAATTAGGAAGCTGGCCGTGAAGCATGTAGAGCCGAAATGACATAAGGAGAAATATCTGACGAAGGAAAAATACAAAAGAGAGCGTTAGCGTACTGTCAAAAGCACTATGGCGTTGACATTATTTGCACAGTCTAGTTGCACAAGGTTAGAAAAAACTTAAGGTTGCCGTGAACCAGTTAAGCAGTGTTGCCACGGACATGACCTTCAGAATGGACGTGCATACATGAATGTCTGATGGTTTCTTTGCCAATCATCCCCCAATCCGAGGCCCTTTACCTGTAATCCTTTTTCTTCTTCCGCACTAGAAGATATGTGACCACACGAAGGAAATATATTGATTGAAGGAAATTTAATGAAAGGCTTCAAATTCCATGTCCTCCTAACCGAGACAACACTGACTGGTCAAAAATCTGAGTGCCATTGACAGACCAGGCGCTCACTCTGGTACTTCTGGCACACATACTGTACTGCAAAAAATTATACTGAGCACATCACAGTATTGTGAAAACTTGTGTCAAAGACATTATTGAAATAATGCTATTTTTGAGGTCAGGGTATCAATACCGTCATAAATAACAATGTTAACTTCCATCACACACCAGACTGCAAGTGTTGGGCAAGGGGGTGCTGTGAGAGCATGAGCGGCCAGGTTATGGTGCGCAGGCACCGAAAGCATGTTGGTGCAAAGGCACTGGCGTGTGCATAAGCCACACTAGTGTGAGGGCACCAATGACACGTGTGCAAGGCACGCTGGTGTGAGGGCACCAATGACATGTGCGCGAGGCATGCTGGTGCGAGGGCACTAATGGCATGTGCGCGAGGCATGCTGGTGCGAGGGCACCAATGGCATGTGCGTAAGGCACGTGGGCCTGCTGAGGCAGATGGCTGTGGCCGCGAGTGGTTGAGCACCTAGGCTTTCTTGAGATAAAGGAAGTCAAAGAGTATATGTGTACAAGGAGAAGGTGGGTGGGGAAAAGACTACTGCAGAAAGAAAGCATGCCACCGCCAAGGCTTGAGGTTTGCGCATGCAGATGATTATCAGAAATGGCGTGTATGTCTAGACATGCATGGCAGCGCACGCAAGACGTGCTGTCCGTTAACTTAGGCTTACAACCTAAACCCCATTTAACTTCCAACACACACCAGATTGCAAGTGTTGGGCAAGGAGGGGGGGGGGGGGGTGCTGTGAGAGCATGAGCGGCCAGGTAATTGGTGTGCAGGCACTGAAAGCATGGCAGTGCGAAGGCACTGGCGTGTGCACAAGGCACACTGGTGCGAGGGCACCAATGACAAGTGCGCAAGGCACGCTGGTGCGAGGGCACCAGTGACATGTGCGCGAGGCATGCTGGTGCGAGGGCACCAGTGACATGTGCGCGAGGCATGCTGGTACGAGGGCACTAATGGCATGTGCGCAAGGCACGTGGGCCCGCTGGGGCAGATGGCAGTGGCCGCGAGTGGTTGAGCACCCCAATGACAAAAACACCACTTGCCCATACACTGAGTCTGAGGTAGGGGTACAGGCAAGCTTAAACAGAGGGTGGCCAAGAGTAAGCTATGTAAACTTAAGTACAGAGTTGATAGATCAGGACGCTAAGGGTGTTCAGAGAGAATAACACGGGCAACGTTGCAGACGGCAGTATTTGGTGTCTTTATATAAGGCTGATAAGCGTCTGACGACCACCCCATTGCTTTGATGAGCCAATCTGGCACGCCGGCAGCTGCTGCGCTCGTCGTGGCTCCACTCCTGAAGCTGCTGTGCTCGTCGTGGCTCCACTCCTGAAACTGTGACCCATGTATGCCTTGGGGTCTGGGACTCCATGGTAGCCCAAGGCCTGCTGAACACAGGAGACAAATTCTTTTGGCGAGAGTGCTGCTCTGTCAGGTAAAAAAGATTACCAGTTAGGTGAAAAGATTACCAGTTGGTCGCCACTCAGTGGTTGCATCCTTGAACGTCTCGATGAGCTGGACGGGGCAGATTGCGGCGTTTCTGGCGTCCATGCTACCAACAATGAGTGACCACCTTTGACAGAAGGGGTCAGTCTTCGATCTTCGGATGGACAGCTCAAGATGGCGTTCTGGCTCCCTTCCGCAGGAGACATGATCACGGGACAAGAGTTCGCCACAGCGCAAGAAGCCGAAGAAGGCCAAAGAGCTGGCGGCTACGATCATCAGCTGATCGATTGGCAAGAGAAACCGGTTGAGCTTTATATTGCTCACAATGCCGTGAAGAAGTGGTAAGGTGATCGGCAGGCGGTTGAGCCGAGAATGTGTGCCTGCAATGCGCTTCACACCCGTGAAGACTCTGTGAGGTAAAGATCAAATGGGTCGTGATATCCATGCCCCAAGCGGACTGCGCGGACCGCAGCCATGTAGACCTTGATCGTGGCGGGGGCCACCTGCACCACGTCGGCTACATAGGTCACAAATTCAGCCGGCTGTACCTCACTAGCTGGCAGCGGGTTGCGTTGGTTCAGGCAGCAAAAATTGTTGTAGTGCGCCTGACCTATGTTGTATAGCGTCCGTGTCAAGGGGGCTAACACCTGCAGGGCGTAGAACTGCAAGGTGTTATCGGGGCTTCCCCCAGTATGGCCAGCAGCGGTCGAGGTGTGACTGGGTTTGCTGCTGCATGTGGTGCCAATTGCCGAAACATGTTGAGATTCTGTCGGGACAATCAGCAATTGTGTCAGCTTTACCCGGTATGTACAATGCAGTTACAGTACAATTATTGACAGCATACACAATGAATACGGCAGGCAATAAACTCATGACATTTGGGCAGCGGCAGATCCCGCTGCGAAGGGCTGCCATTCCTGCTTGATTGTCCGAATGGAACTCTACCCGTCTGGAGGTCCACTCCAGGCACCACGTGGAGCATGACAGTGCGATGGGGAAGAGTTCAAGGTACTGGATGCAGCAGTTGCGCTGCGTATCCCCCACAAGCCACAGAGCCAGTCCCCGTTGAAATAAGCTCCATAGCTCACAGAGCCGGTGGCATCCGTGCACAGGTGCAGTGATTTGGCGGTAGAGAGGTGGCGACATAGGAAGGAGCGGCCGTTCCACTGGGACAGGAGGAACTTCCACCACTGTAAGTCTGCTTTGAACGGAGCAGTCAATGAGACATGATGGTCTAACTGTGGGACTGATGCGGCACAGTCCCAGAGGCGATGCATAAAGGTGTGACCCACGATAACAACGGAGGCCGCGAAGCTGAGCTTTCCTAGCAGGCTCAGGAGATCTTGTTTTGTGCAGGAAGTGACGGGTCATAAAGAGGTCCAGTAGTTCTCGTAACTCGAGAAGTTTGTCGTCAGGTAGCCTTGCTTACAAACGGCACGTGTTGAGCTCGATTCTCAGAAGAGTAAGGCAGGTAGTTCGGAGGACGACTTTCTCTGGAGCTATCAGCACTCCAAGGTAACTGCAGGCAGCGAGTACAATGTCGAGCTGCTGCTGGCAGGCCGGTGACTTTGACGGGCCGGCAGTCAGATAGTCATCCAATATGTGGATACGGTCGGACGCAGAGAAGACTTCCTGGTATATCCATTGGAGTGCCTCAGCTACTTGAAGACATAAGGGGCTGAGCATAAGCCAAAAGGGAGAAACAAGCCACAATAGTACTTGTTCCGCCAATGGATGCCAAGGAGGTGCTAGTCTTCCTGCCACACTGGGCACAGGCGTAAGGCATTCCGGACGTCCAGCTTGGCGAGCAGGCATCCTTTGCCTGGTTTCAGAATGATATCGACATCGTTGTCGATGGTATTGTAGTGGAGGCTATAGAGGTCTTTCGCGATACCATCGTTAACGTTTGACCCCTAAGGCGCTGAAAGGTGGTGGATGAGCCTAAACCTGCCATTCTTCTTGGGAACTGCTCCCACACCCGAGCACACAAACTCAGAGAAAGGAGGTTCGTTGAAAGGGCCGATGGTTTGGCTGGCTGAAACTGAGGCTTGGAGGTGTTCGTCCACAAAGGCACTGTGTACATGGGAAGAAGGGAGGCTGCGTGCGCACTGAACACCAGAAGTGAAGGACAAGGGAGGTAAGTAGCCATTTCTAAAGCCATGCTGAATGCCTGACACTACATAGGAAGAGATAATCTTGTCA
Organism: Clathrina lutea; assembly: GCA_028571005.1. NCBI lineage: Eukaryota > Metazoa > Porifera > Calcarea > Clathrinida > Clathrinidae > Clathrina > Clathrina lutea. The sequence continues at coordinate 16,024 of JAOWAR010153427.1, forward strand.
AGGTGAGCTGCCAGAAGCTTCTGCCAATGCTTGAAGAGGAGAGGAGTGGCTGGCTGGTGCTCCTGATCACTTCAACGCGGGAGTGGCTTGTCGTGGCTTGTTCGCTCCAGAGCCACAGTGTTTGGCTGAGTGGCTGGTGCTGCCGCCGGATGAGCAGGCATGGCAGAAGCGGCAAGGTGACAAACGACACGGTCGACTCCGGTTGAAGTCAAGGCAAGTTTCCTCCCGGCCTGTGTTAGTGACCGTGCTTCCTCGAAAGGGCTGGCGGGCGTTGTTGGGGCAGCGGTCCCGGCTGTGTTGAATCGTGCACAGCAGACACGAGGGACGGACGCCGCGCAGCATCTTTAAAGTCCACCGGGTGGCGTTGATAGAGTCCCATCATGTGGTCAGGTGTTCAATGACGTAGCCTCAAAAGGCCCTGTCGTAGTTGAAAACGCACTCAGTGGAGAACTGCTGTTGGGCGTTTTAAATAAGGTATTGGTAGTCCAGCAATTCGAGTAACCAGGCTGGGTTGTGAGCGATAAGCATGGAGGAAAAGATCGTCCTAGCCTCCAGCCACCCCGAGAAGTCGATGATCGATCTCCGAGTTGTCCGTGGGGACAGAGAGAGCTGGAGAGACTGGCTGGATGTCGCTGTTTCTGCGGTGTGTACCTGGAAGGTTTCGCAGTCCTGGTTGGACAGATTATCGGGAATTAACTCTGCAAAGTCCACGTACTCCCGTACGATGCGCTGGCGTAGCTTCACCCCGTACGATGCGCTGGCGTAGCTTTGCCGGTACGGTAGGGAGCGCGCTAGCTGCGTCGTCCATCATAGCGAGGTCGATGACCGCCGGCACGCGAGCGGAAGGAGGGTGGCTGACTGCTCGTGGAAGAGACGAGCCGGGGTCGGGGAGGAAGCAGTTGGCCACTGAAAGGGGGCTGTCTGAGACAGGGTTGGCTGGCTGGTCTCGAGGAAGGTCAACGTTGGCTGCCTGGTCGGGAGCGGGGTTGGCTGGTTGGATGGAAGCAGGAATTCGGCTGTGGTCGGCGTTCGGCCGTTCCTCCTGGAGAGCAGCTATCTGAGATTGCAGGGAGGACAGCTGGGCGACAATGCTCGACAGCGTAGGCTGTGGAGAGGGCAATGAGCTTCCATCGTCACAGTGGCGTGCTCTCAGATTGAGCAAACGAGCGATGATCGCCTGCTTACCTCCAGTAACAGAGAGACGGTGCTGGTCGTACAGCAAATGCAGGACAAGGGCAGCTTTCTGCCAGAGAGGCTCCTCGGTCCAAATTTCCATCGAGGGTGGGGCTGGATCCTGGCTAGCGATCCGGTTTCTGTGTGAATTGCGTGGTATCTTGGCCAAAGCAAGAATGACTGAAAAGACCACCGCAGAAAGAAAGCATGCAGCCAGCCAAGGTTTGAGGTTCGCGCGTGCGGATGACTATCAGAAATGGCGTGTACAGACATGCATGGCAGCACGCACAAGATGTGCTGTCCGCTGACCTAGGTTTACAGCCTTAAACCCATACAGTATGCTAACCCCTAAAGATGCAGGCTAACCAAACCTACACAGACTGAGGAAACTCCAAGCTTTTATGCCAAGCTATCAATCAGTTGGCTGCCAATTGGCTCAAGGCCCAAAAATTATGTAGTAATGACTCCTCTAGACAATAAACAAAAAGAAAATGTAGTAATGACTTCTCTAGATAATGAACAAACATTGAAAAAATTGGTACATCTTCCCCAGACATGGCATTACCAGAAGAAAAGTGATTGACTTAAGTCGATAGCAAAAAGAGAAACAAGGGGAGTTTACACACGTATAGCTTCCCTGGCATTGCTGCTCAGAAACAAAACTAAAAAGACAAATATCAAGTGGAAGACATCAAAGATAGATAGACACGGGCAGACAAACAGAAAAATAGACAGAGACACAGATATCAAAGATAGATAGACAAGCAGACAAACAGAAAAATAGACAGAGAAACAGATATCAAAGATAGATAGACACGGGCAGACAAACAGAAAAATACACAGAGAAACAGATATCAAAGATAGATAGACACGGGCAGACAAACAGAAAAATAGACAGAGACACAGATATCAAAGATAGATAGACAAGCA
>JAOWAR010153428.1:0-11079 GCA_028571005.1 Clathrina lutea
TCTCTCTCTCTCTCTCTCTCTCTCTCTCTCTCCCTCTCTCTCTCTCTCTCTCTCTCTCTCTCTCCCTCTCTCTCTCTGTCTCTCTCTCTCTTTCTCTCTCTCTCTCTCTCTCTCTCTCTCTCTCTCTATGGAACATGAGCTACCTGGCTGCTGAGACCCCTACGGAGTGGCAGTCCGCGCCAGCTACTTGAGTGACCCTTGTGCTGCCCGGAGGAGAGGAAGGAGTAATCTCGCATTCGTCCAACATTTACCGCAAGGCAGCATCTAGGAGAATGCCATGACTGCGAAGGACATTCTCGTCAAAGCTGTGGCACCATGAGCTAAGACCTCGGACGACCAGCTCTGGAAACTCTGTCCGAGAGATGATGGGTCTCCTTGACTGACTTTCGAATCCTTGGAAGAGCTCCCTAGTCTTGGCACAGTGCAGGTTGAAGTGGAGGTGTTTTTAGACAGCGCCACTCAGTATTGATTAACTGAAAGTGTAAAGTTTCATCCTTTCAATTCAGCGTGGACATTTAGTCTCTCCATGATCGTCTTGAAGGTCCGAAACTCATTCCCGTTCGAATTGGCAGAGTTGTGCCGAGCTATGATTGGACTGGATGGCCGTCTATGATTTACATGACTCGACCTTGGTATAGAAAAATTCTTGGACATTCCCAGTCAGAAGGGATCAAGGACGGTGGGACCCAGAGGTTTGCGGTGCACGTGGTTCCACACGCAAGCTCAAAGAGAGGTCCAGTATCCTCGGGATCATGAAGTGTAGAACACTTTCAGTCAGATTCTGAAGTGGTAAACAACTTCAAACTTCGTCCGCCGCCATAGTGACAAAGGGAGAAGGCACTCTGTCTACAGGGAAGCCGGGGGGGGGGGAGGAGGGGACAAGCTTCAAACAAGCAATGCCACTTCCCCACTCTCTAGTGCCTTGTGCAGTATTTGGGTTGGACCTACACTGCTTGTGATGAAATTGGTGTCTTTCATGACTGGCGCTGCCAACTGACTTATTTCAAACATGGCAGAAGACCATGACCAAAGGGCTCCTCAAATGCATTACACGATAAACTGCTAACTGCAACGGTCAGAAGCATTCAGCATGGACTCACACACTTCAGTGCTACAACCATCCCGGAACTTCAGTTGCTTTGGCTGCAAGCACCTCAATTTTAAGGGCACATCACGGAGAGAGAAAATACATGAAATGCATTTTGCTTCATCAACTGAAACTGTCCTGTGTTGATGACATTTTGTCTTGTTGAAGAAGCATCTTTAGAAGACTAGAGAGTGTTAAGCAATAGTATGATTACGGTTTCCAAAACCGTACAACATTCTGTGCAATAGAGTGATAGCAGTGCGGTATCCTGTTGCTATGGTAAAAATAGTATTGACCAGGGACGTCATTTGCTTCATATTCAGATGCAAGAGAAACACCAAAAATTCATACCATAAACGTTCATACTATTTTGGGCCTTTACCATAAATTATGCTGGTGAAAAACACCATAACTGTGGCCCGATAGCGTGATTTCGGCCGAATCACGCTATCGCTAACTCTCTCCTTTATCTTCCTAAGGCCTGTCTGGGCTAAGCTCTAGCGATTTCGTGCAGTCATTTTCCTGAAAACAGATCAAAACTTTTAAACTGGAGCATATGTGAAAACACCTCCTTTTGAAAACAACTCAGTGAGGTCCCCTGAGGCTTGCAGGATTTCAGAAAGGTACAGATTTTTACTTGCATTGAGATATGATGACACTAAACGAAAAGTGATAGGCACTTATCTCTGGGTAAGCTTACTTGCAAATTAAGCTCTTCGGGCCTCACCACTGAGGCCACTGCTCAACTGTCTAGAAATGACTCATTGTCAATGCTGGCGTAAGTTTTCAAAATGGCAATAAAATAACGTTTTGTGTGTCTGTGAGGGGGACAAATTTTCTTGTTATGTCTACACCTCCGTCTCTAAATAGTTCCGTGCATGCCTGGAAGCTTGTGTGGTGCTCGAACGTGTGCGTCTAATCTAAGACAAGCCCAGCAGTTCACGCTTGAATTTTACAGCAATCTTACACAGCTTCAGCTCGTCATGGAGAACATGGAAAAGCTCTTCACCCGACGCATGGTCAGCCTTCTCCATCTCCCATTTCTTCAGCACTTCAAACGCTGCTTCAGCTGGCCTGATGAAAGGGTTGCTGCTTCGCAGAACAGTGATATAGTCGTCTCTCTGAGAAATTTTCAGGGAAAGTGCCAGTTGCTTGCAGTCGAGCATATCAAAGAAACAGCGTGCGATCTGCAGCAAGGTGACGTCTTCAATCGTTCTTCGCTCATCTTCAGAGTCACCATCATCAGTATTCGTACTGACACCGTCCTGAGACTCAGAGCTTGGCTCTGGTACTGCTCTCAAGATTTCCAAACTGTGACTGAGCTCTCTTTCCAGAACAGCCGCCGCTTCTGGATGGTTAATTTTCTTCACTTCTGCCAAAAGACGCTTCACCGTGTGACCTCCGCTGCGCCGAGACCACCGCTCGAGAATATGGTGCGTAGGGTTTGCGAAGGACGGATTTTCCAAGATTGGTATTTCTTGGCGGTGCATTCCAAGGTGGCGTGCGAGGTCACGCCAATTTCCTTTGCCTGACTTGGAAGGGCGATTCATCTTTCGACAAAAGCGGTCGTACAGATTGGGTGTCATCAATTGAAGATGGGTGGGAGGAATGGCCATCAATGAAAACGCATCTTCAGGACTGTGCAGGTCGTCTTCTGGCCCGATGACACCGCTGGTCTCCATGGCCTTCTCTACATCTTGTTTGCTGTAAGAGATTTGCGGTGCGGACATGCTGTTGGTCCAGTTTAGAGAGGAGAGCTCCCTGGCACTGAGGATCCTCTCTGTGTAGTCAGATCCTGGGCTGAAGGCTTCCACCTTCAACAAGGTCTCCTCCTTCAAAGTGCACAGTAAGGCATAGCACTCCCTTCTAGTCTGCTCAACTCCTCGCACGAGGATGTTGATGGCCATTTGGTTGTGATGAATCTCTATAATGCCTACAGCGCTGGTGAAGCGAAGAGCGACGGCAAAGCCACCTGACCAAAGGCGAGGCTTCTTTCTATCTTGCTTCAGAAAGAAGTTGTGGAGATGGACTTGCAGCTGTGGGAAAAGACAAATTGACATTGGTATTTCATTGCAGCGAAGCTGGATACCAAACCAAATGAAATTGTCTTCATCTCCTGACAGCATGGCCCGCAAGTCTCTCTGGGTCTCCATCTTGGAAGGAACCACAATGTCCCCATCGTCTTCATCTCCATCTGTAACATCGAGGATGGCAATACCCAGCTCAGCTACCATTTGCAACGTTGCTCGTCCACTCAAAACGCCTCCACGCTTTTGTCCAAACTTTGCCTCGAGTGCTTCTTCGGCCTTGCTACGTTTTGCACGTCCATGCTTGTCATACACTACACAAGGAGAAGGGAACTTTGCTGGCGATAGAAGAACCCCGACGGCTTGGTGAAGCAGCCACTGTGGATTGATGACGAGTTTATCCTTCAGATCTGGCTCTAGGAAAGAGAGAATCTCGCATGCGTCTGACATTTGCCGCAAGGCAGTATCGAGGAGAGTGTCATGACTCTGAAGCACATTCTTGTCAAAGCTGTGGCGCCATGAGCTAAGACCTTGGGCGACAAGCTCTGGAAACTCTGTCCGAGAGATGATGGGTCTCCTGACTGACTGTCGAATCCTTGGAAGAGCTCTCTGGATGTCTTGGCACAGTGCAGGCTGAGGTGGCGCTGTCTTTAGAATCTTTTTCTTGATGCCAGCCAGAGCTTTGCGGAAACCATCCATTCCTCCTCTCCATGACTTGCGAGCATCGAGATACACTGGGCTGGCCTCAAAGTCTAGAAACCGTCCAAAGCGACTCTTGGCCTGTTCAAAGGCCCTCTCCACGTTTTCTACCTGAGAGTCGTTTGCTGACTCGCGCCGTGTAGCAATTACTACTAAAGGCTGATGTCCCTGTTGCTCCGGGGCACTCAACACAGTGGCAGCAATATGCTGTTTCCCATGAAACTCATGGTTGTTCCGACTCGTAAAGAATGTACACCACTTCAGCATATCTTTCTCTAGTTGGGAGGCTTCTGTGAGAGATGAGACAACGATTGTGTTGATGGTCGGAATACACCCTTGACCAATGAAGAGCTGGTTGGCAGCTGCAAAGTCTTCTTGTCCGCCGAGGTCTAGAATACGAAATAGTGAATTGTCTTCATCCTCGTACGTTTTGACTTTTATTCCCCTCGTTCGTCGCTTGAAGTTCTGGTCTTGCTCATCGGCTTGATCTTCTTTGCGAACAAATCCTCGTACACGCGTTGTTCGCAATGACTTGACCAATGTACTTTTTCCAGCACCCGGAGGTCCAGCTACCCGCAGCAGCACTGTGTTGGCTGCTCGCTGTCCTTGGCTGAGCAGGTTGTGGTTGTCTACAGCTCTTCGAAGCTTTTGCACAAGTCGTCTATGTCCTCTTCTTGCAGCAATGTCAATTGGAGTTGGTTTCTTCCACTGTTGGGCTCTGTGAATAACACCACTGGAAATACAGAAATCAGCCAGCTGCAAGTCGCCGTTTGTGGCGGCCACGCCCAACACTGCATCCTTCATCTCACCAGTAGATTGATTCAAGGCACCTGCCTGGCACAGGATGAGGGCAAGCTCAGCAGACGAAGTCTCTACGGCCAGGTCCAGTCCGCGCCTCAGTATGATGGGGTCTGTGATGGGCGTTTCTCCTCTATGCAGGATGTCTGTCATCAGGTCGGTGGATGCGTTGTCCATAGCTAGGTGCAAGAGCTTGCTGCACGTTGCGATGGCCAAGGTTACTGACTTCTTCTCCAGCGCAAGTTTCAAAGCAGCCACTGTGGTCTCCATGTTGACCAGTTCTTCCAGCGCGTCCGTACCGAAGCACATCAGTGCCAACTCATCTGAAGCTTCTTCTAGTGCCAAGTGCAGAACAGCTTCTCTTACCTCTATGTTGACTTTGTCCAAAGTTTCTGCCTTGCAGGCGCTCAGCGCTAGATGCACCGACTTTTTCTCCAGTGCAAGGTCCAGTACAATTCTTCTAGTCTTGATGGCCACGTTCCCCAGTGCACCTGCCTGGCACAGGATGAAGGCCAGCTCAGCAGACGAAGTCTCGACAGCTACTTGAAGTCCACACCTCAGTATGATGGGGTCTGTGATGGGAGTTTCTCGTCTACGCAGGATATCTATTATCAGGTGAGCTGACCTGTTGTCTAGGAAGAGATGTAACAGCTTGCTGCATGTTTCATCGGTGGGTAGCTCATCATGCAGAACTGCCGACAGGTAGACTTCTTCCGCCAGTTGACCAGAAGCCTCTTGTATGGCGAACTGGAAAAGGTCATGCACCAACAGATTGTTTTTGGTACTCAAAGCTCCAGCTTTGCATGTTGCTATGGCCAAGGTCACAGACTTCTTCTCCAGTGCAAGTTTCAAAGCAGCCACTGTGGTCTCCATTTTGACTGGCTCTTCCAGCACTTCCGTACCGTAGCACATCAGCGCCAACTCATCTGAAGCTTTTTCTAGTGCCAAGTGCAGAACAGCTTCTCTAACCGCAGTGTTTACGTCTGCCCCGGCTCTACAGAGGAGAGATACTGTATTGAAATGTGCGCTTTTACTGGCTTCTAGCAAAGGTGTTCTTCCAGTGGAATCCTCTAAGTTGACATTAGCACCGTTCTTTAGCAGAGTCTCGACAGCTTTGTGTAAACTGTTGCGGCTTGCTTCGTGCAAAGGTGTCCGTCCTCTGGAATCACTGCGGTTCACATCAGCGCCATTCTTTACCAGGGTCTGGACAGTGCTGTCTAAACCTTTGGAGCTTGCTTCGTGCAAAGGTGTTCTCCCATAGAAATCACTGCGGTTCAAATCAGCGTCATGCTTCACCAGAGCCTCTATGGTGCTGTGTAATCCCTTGGAGCTTGCTTCGTGCAAAGGTGTTCGTTCTCTGAAATCACTGCGGTTTACATCAGCGCCGTTCTTCACCAGAGTCTCGATAGTGCTGACTAAACCTTTGCCGCTAGCTTCATGCAAAGGCAATCTTCCTCTGTAATCACCGCGGTTTACATCGGCACCGTTCTTCATCAGAGTCTCGACAGTGCTGTCTAAACCCTCGGAGCTTGCTTCGTGCAAAGGTGTTCTTCCATTGAAATCACCACGGTTCACATCAGCGTCGTTCTTCACCAGAATCTGAACGGTACTATCCTTGCCTGCAGCGCTTGCTTCATGCAAAGGTGTTCTTCCCCTAGAATCATATTTGTTTGCATCAGCACCGTTTTTCAACAGAGTCTCAACGGTGCTGTCTAAACACTTGGAGCTTGCTTCATGCAAAGGTGTTTTTCCAGTGGAATCACCACGACTCACATCAGCGTCGTTCTTCACCAGAATCTGAACAGTGCTGTCTTTGCCTGCAGCGCTTGCTTCATGCAAAGGTGTTCTTCTAGTCGAATCGCATTTGTTTGCATCAGCATCATTCTTCAGCAGAGTCTCAACGGTGCTGTCTAAACCCTTTGAGCTTGCTTCGTGCAAAGGTGTTTTTCCAGTGGAATCACCACGGTTCACATCAGCACCGTTCTTCACCAGAATCTGAACGGTGCTGTCCTTGCCTGTGGCGCTTGCTTCATGCAAAGGCGTTCTTCCAGTCAAATCGCATTTGTTTGCATCAGCACCATTCTTCAACAGAGTCTCGACGGTGCTGTTTAAACAACTGGAACTTGCTTCATGCAAAGGTGTTCTTCCCATTTTATCCCAACAGTTTACTTTAGCGCCATTCTTCAGCAAGGCTTCAACTGTGCTGTCGTTGCCTGCAGCACTTGCTTCGTGTAAAGGGACCAATCCCTTGTAATCTCCCAGGTTTACACTAGCCCCATGCAGCACCAGAGTCTCGACGATGCTGTCGTTGCCTGCGGCACTTGCTTCATGCAATGGAGTTTTCCCATAGAAATCACCATTGTAGACCTCAGCACCATGCTTCACTAGAATCTCTACTGTTCTTTCGTTGCCTGCGAAGCTGGCTTCATGCAAAGGTGATCTCCCTCTGAAATCAACACCGAAGACCTTGCCACCACAGTACTTCACCAGTGTCTCAATGACGCTGTTGTTCCCTCTAGCGCTTGCGTTGTGTAAAGGCGTTCTCCCTGTAGCATTGGAAAAGTAACAACTGGCGCCATACTTTACCAGAGCCTCGACGGTGTCTGTAGTGCGTGCTTCATGCATAGGTGTACTTCCAGTAGAATCACCAAGGTTGACTTCGGCACCGTTCTTTAGCAGGATATCTACAGTGCTGTCCTTGCCTGCAGCACTGGCTTCGTGTAAAGGTGTTCTTCCATTGGAATCACTAAGGTTGACCTTGGCACCACTCTTCACCAGAATCTCAACAGTGCTGCAGAGACCTGTGGAGCTTGCCTCTAGTAAAGCAGTTCTTCCTGCTAAATCCCTATGGTCGAGATCCACACCAATCTTCAACAAGGTCTCGACGGTGCTGTCGTTGCCTGTTGCGCTTGCGTCGTGCAAAGGTGTTCTTCCTCTAGAATCTTCTCGGTTGCTCTGTGGAGCTCCTCTGCCGGAATAATCTACGTTTCCATTGGCATTATTCAACGCCGGAGTCTCGACGATAGTGCTGTTGCCTGCTCCACCTGCTTCGTGAACTGTATTTTCTCTGTCGTCTATTCTCTGAACATCAGTGAAGCTGTTCACTGATAGACTCTCAATAGTAATGCCGCTGCGTGTGGCGCTGTTATTGCCTGTGGTGCATACTTCTTGCAAAGGTATTTTTTCCCTGGAATCTCCATGATTGACTTCGGTGAAGTTCTTAAACGGGGTCTCGACGGTGTTGCCTGCAGCACTGTTGTTTCCTGCAGTGCTGTCATTACCTACGGTGCTGTCATTGTCTGCTGCGCTGTCATAGCCGGCGGCACTTGCTTCGTACAAAGGTGTTCTCTCTCTGGAATCTCCATGGATCACATCGGTGAAGTTCATCAACGGAATTTTGACGGTGTTGCCGCTGCATGCCTTGCTGTTGTTGCCTGTGGCCCTATCATTGCCTGCGGCGCTGTCATTGCCTGCGACGCTGTCGTTGTCTGCGACGTATACTTTTGTGTTGTTCTTCCCCAGGATCTCATGGGTGCTGCTGTTGCCTGTGGCACTTGCTTTGCCCAGAAACATTTTCCCCCAGGAATCTCCATGATTGACATTGGTGTCGTTCTTCCCCAGAGTCTTGGCACTGCTGTCTGAGCATTTGGCACTTAATTCGTTGGAAGGGTTCCTTCTAGCTGAATCATCACAGCTGACATTGATATTGTTCTTCAGCAAAGCTTTGACTGTGCTGTCATCGCCCACGGATCTAGCTTCTTGCAAAGGTGTTCTTCCTCTGGAATCAGCACAGTTGGCATCAGCACCGTTCTTCACCAGAGTCTCGATTGTGCTGTTGTTGCCTGTGACACTTGCCTCATGCAAAGGTGTTCTTCCTCTGGAATCACCACGGTTGGCATCAGCACCGTTCTTCACAAGAGTCTCAATGGTGCTGTTGTTGCCAGCAGTGCTTGCTTCATGCAAAGGCGTTCTTCCTCTGAAATCTCCTTGGTTAACATCGGCTCCATTCTTCACCAGAATCTCAACAGTACTGCTGCTGCCTGTGCCGGCACTTGCTTCGTGTAGAGGAGTTTTTCTTCTTGAATCCTCCATGCTTACACCAGAACCATGCAGTAACAGAGTCTCAACAATGTTGTCATTTCCTGCGGCACTTGCTTCATGCAAAGGTGTTCTTCCTCTGGAATCCCCGAGGTTGATGCATGCACCGTCCACCCCAAGGGCAGCAGTGTCAATCTGGCTCTCCATGTGTAGAGGGGTCCGTTGGTATTCTTCCAGAGCATGCACTGCACAGCCAGATGATATCAAAAGATGACAGATGTCCTCATCACCGATGGCGGCTGCAATATGCAGAGGCGTGGAATGAAATATAGCACTGGTCACGCTGGGCTTGACATTTCTATCCAAAAGCAGCTTCACCAGTCGTTGCTGACGGTGGATGCAGGCCAGATGTAACAATGTACCCGTATCATCCACGGCGGGTCTGGCAATTTGGCGGTAGAATCTGTACGGAAAGGAAACGCTGTAAACAAAACTCCATCCAATCCTGTCGAGAATCACAATGACCCTCTCTCCATCACCGTGCTCCACACATTCTCTGAGGTGAAGCTTGTCCTCATCCTCTAGAGGCAGCTCCGCCGCCGCGCCCGCCGTATCAACATACAAGGTCCCCTATGCTGGACCTCTAAACGCGTCCGAACCCCGCCGCCGCCGTATCAACATACTCCCCGGTATGCTGGCCTGGACCTTGAAACGCGTCCGAGAGGTTCGGAGAGCGCTTTGTTTGCCCACTTGCGGCTCACCTCAAGACCTTTGTCGTGGTGACCGCAATGTGCAGCCACAGTGAGCGACCGCCGCGGCCCACGCGAACTAACGTAAGCCAGCAGGCTGGCGCATATGCATGACTTTCGCCAGGAAAAGATCGCGGCCCGCGGCCCCAGCTCCTGAAGCGCGATCGATCGCGATCGCGATCGCCGGGCCAGCTGGCCGCATGCAGCGCTGCAGCCTGTGTGCAGGTACCGGTCCGGGATCCATCGACGCGATCGCGATCGCGATGCATACTGGCCATGCGTGCGCGTAGCTAGATCGAACGCAGATGGACGTGTGTGCGCGTGTGGCCCATATACCATGATATACTTAAAATGTAGTTGCAACGCATGGCCTTGTCAGCTGTCGCAAGTGCACTCTGCCATAGTGTTTCAAAATCGGTTTTCGTTCACGTCGCCAACACCCATTTGACTCAGGACTTTCTTGTCGTTGCATAGGCCTAAATTTTCTGCCTTTCGCTACTGTCTTCCCTTGGCACAAGTGTAGATTTGCTCTGCGATTTGTTTATGGCTTGCCGTCGTAGTTCGCGCCGTTCTCGCCCTCCAACGTGGACGGCAGACTATGAGGTCGACCAGCGCGACGATCTGACGGAGGATGAGTGGCCCGTCAAAACGATCCTCGAGGTGCGAGAGGAGCAGGACCCCAAGAGTGATCGGAAGCGTCGCCAGTACCTGGTGGAGTGGGAAGGCGACTTCGAGAACACGTGGGTTGACGAAGAAGATGTGTCGCCAGATCTGAAGCGGAGCTACCAAGAGCGTGAGAAGCGGGCTGAGAGGGAGCTGAAGAAAGACGTTCGAGCGGTGATGAGGAATGTGGTGCGACAGGTGGTAGATATGGTGGCGCGTGAGGAAGATGTCGATGTTAAGCCGAAGATCAACGTTATTAATCTCAAACCTGACCTTTTTCCTACTAGTCCTCTAGATCCCACTGCTCTGTCAAGCAAAGTCTCTTTCGAACTCACATGGTTGTTTACGATGTTTATGAATGCTTTAGCTATAAGTAGTAGAAGTGGTGAGGGCCTAGAGTATCGTGCTAGTTTTTCTGTTCCATGTTCTGACGAGACTCTTCTCCATTGTTTTCTGTTGCCCTTCATGTCGTCCTTTCCTGAAGTTGCACCTCATCTCATATATAAATTTTCTCTTTCAATTCAGCAGGTAGATTGGATACTCAAACATGTTAGCGTAGAGCAAGGATGCCCATGGTACCAGAGAGACACACACACTAGTGACGCTTGTCAGATTTACGGAGACATTACATTTACTTGGTCCAGAGCTATAACACATTTTTTTTCTCACACCAGTTGTAGACGTAACGCAACATATGAAGAGGCTGTACATAGCGGTGATACAGGTGGTTTAGATAGATGTAATCCTGAAGTCAAACCCTTGTCTTTACCTCATCACCTTAAAGTTTCCTTTCACAAGAAATCCTGTAAGAGTACAAGCTGGAAAGATGGAAGAGATCATTGACGTGCACATTATATGTGTTTTTGGTGAAGTTGTTGCCAGGCGTTCTCAAAGGACATATTGAAAAGTTCTTCTTCACCGGCTGTATACAAAATACAGCCCTTCCGATCTGGGAAGTTTTTCTCCGGGTGCTCCGGTTTCTTTCTGGATACGAGATAATATCTTTTTTTGAAATTTT
>JAOWAR010153439.1:0-11078 GCA_028571005.1 Clathrina lutea
CAAGGAGTACAAAAGACTGGGACACAGTTATAAGACTGAACCGCCACCCACGCAACGATTCCTCATTGGCTCACTGTCCATGCACAGACGCCTTAGCAACAAAGTCATGGTGAAACCATAGCAACAAAGACAAAAAAAAGGCATAAATCTTTCTTGGCCTTTAACTATGTAAAAGTCCATAAAGGACCAAAAATGTTCTCGACATACTAGGTGATGTTCTGAACTTATGTTTTGCCCAGGGGGTTTCTAGAGCTGAGCGGAAAGAGGGTGTGGAGGTAATCTTCTGTAGGCTGGAGGGAAGTGAGTTCCAAGACACAGCACTTTGAAGGAAAAAAGAGGTGCAGTATCTAGATGTGCGTGTATGAGGCAAGATGAGGTTATAAGGTATGCGGGTACAATGTGTGTGGGTCGTGTACGGGCGAAGGAGAAGAGACAGTCAGCTAGTGGGCCTGGGCGAGAGGGCAGTAGGTTGTGAAACAGGACAAGGCTGATGATTTCGCGACGCCAGCGAAGAGCAGGCCAGTCTGGGGTGGCAAGAAGTTCATCTTTGGTAGTATCCCACGGGACGTTTATAATCGTTCGCGCCACGCCAGCTTGGAGGAGCTCAAATTGAGTTTAATCGACTTCCCTGATTGAGCCATGCCGCACTGGGCATCCGTACTCTAGGGCCCAATATATATAGTACACAAATAAATTGAGAGCGACGCTTCGGGGAAGGCCACGACTTATCCACCGCAGGAGGCCAGCACGTTTTGCGCTCGTCGAGCAAACATGGTCGATGTGTACGTTCCACTGAAGGGAGGTCGATATGGTGATCCCCAGATGACGATGTGTGGTCACACAGTTTATTCTGTCGCCTTCTATGGTCGGATGTAGCTCAGGCAGTTCTTGGTCATTGACGGTGGAAGGATCTCAAGCAGCTGTGCGAGTGCTTCGGGGAATTTCAACCATGGAGGACATTTCGCCAGACAATCAACCCCCTTGGAGCCAGAGTGGATGATCCTGATTGTGCTCGAGATCTGCAGCTGAAACTGGCAGCCGTCAATGATGTCGGCGAGTATTTTGTCAACCAAACGCACCGTTTGGAAGGAGGAGATCGAGTCGTTTCTCCAACAAACCGGTTTCTGCAAGAGCTGGTCACAGCATGCAATGTTGTTCATCATTCAAACATTAAAGGAGTCACCCACAAGCTAGGGTGATGATGCAGAACATGCAGATGACCTTAAAGAATGGGCAAGGAACGGGTGCAGCCAGGAGTGCTGTAACTTTGCAGAAGGTTCATAGTGAGGGCCAAGGAGGACTTCAACAGAGTCGTTTGAAGCATTCAAGCTAGCTCGGTACTTCTGCCCTGTCCGGGCTCAGCCGGCATTGCCCCCACATGCAGCTGAGGTGAGCCTGTTGCATCCCTTTCCATTTTATCAAGGCGATGCCGCCAACGGAGGCCTGCAGGAAGAACTGCCGCGTACATTGTAGTGGCGTATGGTTGAAGTGTGTTGACAGATGAGTAGAAAAGGTGGAATGGTCGAGGGACCAATGTGTTAGTCTACAGAAGTGGGCATCTGCAAAGCGAAAAATTCTGCTCCCACCTAGGCAGCATCTGAGCGCTTTTTTTCCCTGGTTGAGAACTGCTTGTCCTGATCAGCAAGAACGTGCTTTTCAAGATTACTCAGTGGGAGCATTGACTAAGCTTTGCTATACCAAGTGCTGAAACGCATTCTTGCCGTGTAATAACTCTCCTTCTGTCCATGGAAAATAATGGCTTAATCCATGGTGGGAATTTACTTTCGCAATGATTTGTTCAGTGTGCGAAGTGTGACTTGTATAGTCCATGATATGAGCTGCTTTTGACCATAAGGTCTCAGGCAATGCCCCACTGAACTCCTACTCTAAGGCAGCAAGAATGACCAAGCCTGATGGTGAAACTGAAAAGCAAGATCTCCTGCCAGTCCCTGTTGGTAACATTAGAGAGAATGTGAGAGTCGCCCCGAATTTACCAGCTAATGCTGAAGACTCCTCGGAGCACCGCCTCACTCACTTACAAGAGAACAGCGGTTCTAAAGTTGAAAGAACCTCTGGTCTTGAAACCACTAGTGGATACAATACAATACAATGATGTGGGCAGAATGTGAGCAGAAACAATCGCAGAATTAGCAGAATTTTGACCCATGAGCGGTTTTTTAGCAGAATTTGTCTCCTGTTTTGAGCAATCTTAAGAGCAGGAAATGCTAAAGAAAATGGAAAGAACTGGCCAAGGGCTAGTCAGAGGAAGAGTTGATGAGAAAATATCATTTCAGCTGATGGCAAGGCATTTTGGGGTATCTTGACAGGGGGATATCAGGGTTGTAGGATGGTAAGAAAAGTTGCACAGCTTGTTTTTCATTCAATTTTTTTCTCCCACTTTCAATTGCTCGTAGAAAGATTTTCATAAAGTGTTAAGATGGGACTCAAAGATTTTGTAAAAGTCTCACTACATTAGGTAATTGAACTTTCGGAATGTTCGAAAAAAGATGGATCTATCACTTGACATTGCACACACTGTTTCCTCCGAGAGTCCAACGCAGAAGTGGAAACAAGTTTATTGCTCAAACGACGATCCAGGTTTGGGTTTGAAATTTTCCTCTTTGTCTGCAGTCAGCCTGGCGCGCCTATACTCCCCGACTGGCAGTCCAAAAAGGGTCTTGGGCCACTGCTCTTCCTTTAAGACTCAAGACTCCTCCCAGAATTTTACATCGCTGCGCCAGTGGACACCACCTTCGAATGATGACAGCAACACCTGCATGACGGTTACTTTCGGTAGAGGGTGTTCTTCCTTTGCTGTGGCTCCCACATGATGTCTCTGCTAAAGAGAGCTTCTACTAGCAGACTTTCTTCAATATGCATATGCAATCTGGACTCCTCCGATGGCGCCAGCAGAAGTGGTCTCTACGCCAATGCGCCGATGCTCTCAAGGCTGTAGACGAGGCAGAAGGCTCCTACTATCACACCGTCTTCGTGTGCACATGCAATCTGGACTTCTCCGATGGCGCCGGCGGAAGTGGTGTCAACGCCAAAGCGCTGATGGTCGCATGGCTGTAGACGAGGCTGTCCGCCTGTCTCAATCTCACATTGGGGCAGGTGCACTGGCCTGTCGCTGCGCCTCAATGCGAGGGTTGTTTTCCCTAACATGACCACATCCCTGCACTGTTCCCTTTATCTTTGTCAAATGTTTCTTTTTCTTTCGTCTTTGGCTTCGACCTTCCATTTTCTGGAGGTTTGGAGGTTTCAAGCCGGTTTCTCTCAAGACACGACCCCGTGTCACTTCCAGAAGGCGTAGAGGAAGTTTGATCCATGTCGGAACTGAGTAGGAAGCGAACCCATATCAGTAGCTACGACGCAAGTGTTCCCACGGGCAAAAACAACTTGGTCCTTGCGCATCTGAAGAGGAAGCACAACATGACTTACGCCACGATAAACCGCTGCATTGGTCACCGGGAAGTATTGGCTGCTCACGACGCTGAGAGATTCGGCTCGTAACTCCAAGATATGGTTGCGGAACCATGGCTGGAGTTTTCGGTCATTTCAGATTTTCGTCGGTCTTGAAAGCGCTGGAGCTCATGAGGTCCTGGGTTATTGAAAGTGTGGGTTCGTAGGATAGACCAGACTCGCAGTTAGAACAGGTTTGCAGGAGAAACTGGAAATAAAGTTCGGTCAGGTTCACAGTTTGACCGAGGTTGGAGTTAGAGTGCTCACAGACGAAGTATTTTTACATTTTTTGTTCCAAAAAGCTACATTCATGGTTCTTCCTTGACCGCCCTTTAAGAATTCCGATGTTCCGATTGAAATTTGCCTGTTAATGGTCAGACTTAGTAAAGAAGGAGTTTCGGAGGAGAGTTTCGAGTGCTGGAAAAAGCGAGGGTTACTGTTTCCGTAGAACTTGAGCATTTCGGATGAGCTCTGAATAAATCGAGGTATAGGCTGTGCGAGGACGAAGTTAGGTTTTCGAAAGGATGAATGATGATTTTCAGCGGAGTATGCGAGGTCGTATAACGTTTGTCGGTGTGGCTCATATGAAAATTTTGAGAGAATCGGGGTGGGGGATGGAAAGTTAAACCTGACTTGAGATTTGAAAGAATCGAGTGTTTCGGATGTTCCGAACCAAGATTTGGGCGTGCATCGGTTGACTTGGGTGAAAGTTGGAGGATGATCGGTTTCTGAAAGGTTTGGTTTACATAACCGTCGTCGTTTTGAAATGACGTACAGGTCCCGTGATTTCCGTTTGAAAGTTAGTCCAATCACCAAGGGGTTGGAGCCATAGACTAATCGCTCTAGCTATAGAGCGTGTTACAGATGCTGTTTACACGCCAACAATCACAACAATACCGCAGTACATAATTGAATTTTGCCTGCCAATGGTGATACCTGGAATTGAGAATGCCAAAGCAGAGGTTTAGGAATAGATTTTCGAGTGCTCGACGAAGTGAAGGTTACTGTTCCGAATACTTTGTCGGTATGGCTCGGATGAGTTCGAACGTTTTGGGTGAATCGAAGCCAGGGGTGGAAAGTTATGCCAGGTTAAAGAGTTGAACGAATCGATTGTTTCGGAAGCTTCGAAACAAGCTATGGGTGTGTTTCGATGACTTGGGTTAGAATTTGATACTGGTTGGTCTATAGAAACATTAGTGGACGCTGTCGACAGTAAGATATGAAAGTTTAGGATTACAATGTGAGCTTTGAACGATACTGGGTTTCGGTTTTAGAATCGCGGTCACGTAATGCAGGTATCACTCTATACCCAACCGTCCGTGCACGAGAACGTGGTCGTAAAAGGCAGTAGATCGTAAAATACAGTGGTGGTTAAATGCAATGTTTACTGTAATCCAAAACATCTGCTGCAATTAGGCCCTGCTAGCATGTTCTGTTTCAAAAAGCAATCTCACTGATTTTTAGCTTTTGGGGCATTTTCGTTTATTTTCGTCGACTAGAACTTCAGACAAGGCCTTTGCAGTACCTGCAGGAATGGAGATCATGCGTAACGCACATGCACGCAATCACACCCGCCCCATCCATACACCCACACTCAAGCAGTCATGCACACATTGACACCTTCCCTTCCGACACAGAAACACATGCCTCCCTCCACGCCCTGTAACCACATCTAAGAACTTGCCGCGCACAGGTTTCTCTTCCACGGAGTTTTCTGCATATGAAATACACCGGTTGTGCGCTGCTTTTTGGTAGCTGAATGCAGGTCAAATTCGGCGTGCCAACGGAACACAAAGAGCCGGTCGCTTGACGCGCAAGGCAGGTGGGCGCCTTACCCGGTGTGTTTAAAACGGTGTTGTGTCCGACCCAGAGTCTTCTGAAGATTCGGACATCCCTCCCGCTGGTCAAGCTCAGCCCAGCGAGACAAAAATAGCGCGCACGACGACTGATCGGTGCAATCCAAATTCGGGCAAACAGCTGGTTGAACGTTGCCAATTACGCTGTCAAGAGCTGTCAAAGAAAAGTTTCTGGGAAAGAGTCCGGGAGCTCCAGTCTGAGCACTTGTCGATTAAAGAGTCCATATTTGAGCAATTTCCTTAAAATTAGCATTTTGTTTAGCATTTTTGGGCTGAAGAATAAGAATTGCGAAAAGCATGAAATGCTGGTTTTTTTTTCAGCCTTTTTAGCAAGGTCTAGTGGCAAAGGAAGTGATACCTACGTTCTCATGCTGGAATTACAATGACTTGAAAGAAATATCTTTCCAATCCCGCGACCGTGAGAGAGAGAAAGAAAGAACGAAAGAAGGAAATCGGTGGGGCAATCGGGAATCTAAATTTAAACCAGGTAGTTGGAGTTACCTTCAAACGACCTACCAACTGAGCTGTCGGCCCGATCCGCTAAGCATGAAGTTTAATTCTCGTTTTCTCTGTCTGACACGTGAACTCTCCGGCAGCCTGGTCAGCAAATCGGTTGATTCCTTTTTGCTGCCCGGAGGAGAGGTGTACAGGTTTCCTTGTCTCTCACCTTCCTCTCTATCCCTGCAGCCATCACTTGCGTGTTGGAAGTGCCAGAAAACGACTAGGGGGAGGAAAGCAATTGCAACCTTTCGTCTCAATACCTTTAAAGTACGAAGCCAGCAACGCTGGGCAAAGGAAGCGGAAATAAGACAGATGAAAGCTCTCTGAAACACTCTTCTCAAGAGGAGCGCGGTAAAACCCCACGAAACCGCCGGTCTGCTCCAATTCAGCTAGTCTCTTTTCCCACCTGCCTCCCAAGGTGCGTCGCAACCGTGCCCGCCTTGACAAGGAGCTTAAGGTGGCCGGATTAAGTTTAGTGTCCGTCTCCGAAAGCAGCCTTACCGACCGTCTTTTGTCCCCGGGGCCTTCCTTCCTGGTCTACAGTTCGGGGCCTCAAGCAAATTGAGAGCTTCGGTAATCTTCTGACAAACGTTGCACGTACATGGATCGGCTTTGCGCTGGAGAAACCAGCGTGAAGAACTTAGATTTAAGCATTTGTCTACTTTGTTCTTGTTGTTCTTTACATTATCCCAGGCCTGCCAAGAAAGCACTGGTTGGTTTCGTCGGCGCATTACACGAGTGCTTCCTCACTTCTCGATCGATAAATGACGCATGTTCCTATTGTAAGCGTTGCAGCTTGACACAATATTTGTCATTTCTTAAGCGACATCTTTTCCGGTCATCCTGATCAAAAGGTTTCCGGTCCTTTCTTTTAGAAATTTAATAACAGCTTGTCTGAACGACGATCTGGAAGATTAACACAACACGGCCATGCGCTGAAGGAAATTTCCCGCCGAAGCCCTAGCGAGCTCCGAGCCGTACAGAGACGAGAGGTAGGTCAGGATTGGCCGGTTACAGCCGGTGGGGTTTCTAACGGTGCATGTACAGGAAGGAAACCTAAATTATCCTCCACTGAAGAGAAGCTGTCCTATCTCTGCCCTGCGGTTGGTCTCCTTCTGAACTATTTCAAGCATTGAATATTGCTCAGGATATGATAGCTGGGTCAGGCTGCACATTGCCTGAACGAGGTGTTGCTTCCGGCTGCTATCGACACGGCGTAATAAAAAGCCTTGCCGCGGACCGACTATAGCCAGCTCAAAACAGAAGATCTGTCCGGTCCGTAAAGAGTAGATTTCCTTGTCCATATGCGAAGGGGACGGTGTCACCGGAGAGCGAGCAGTGAGCTAGTTAGCGCACAGAAGGCTGGAGTGATCACACAAATAGGCTTGTTTCTATCACCAGACAAGGCAGAGGGCCGTCGCCAGATCGAAACGCCGGGTATGTGTTTGATTGATGAGAGCAAGTGAGTGTATCAATCTCGTTGTGTTACTCCAGCTTGTCATCTTAATTAGGTTCTATAGAAAGAACAAGTGCAAAATGATGATATGTATATCCTTGCAGTGAGTGATCAGGGGATATGGAGTGAGTGATCAGGGGATATGCAGTGAGTGATCAGGGGATATGCAGTGAGTGATCAGGGGATATGCAGTGAGTGATCAGAGGATATGCAGTCAGTGATCAGGGGATATGCAGTCAGTGATCAGGGGATATGCAGTGAGTGATCAGGGGATATGCAGTGAGTAATCAGGGGATATGCAGTGAGTGATCAGGGGATATGCAGCGAGTGACCAGGCGATATGCAGCGTGGCTGTAGTAATGTGAATCCCAGAAGGACACCGGCCCACTTATGCCTTCTAGATACGTTAGTTTCCACAATTAGTGATACGATAACCCAAGGAGGACAAGACGCCTGGCCGAGGAAGGTCCAAGGGAAAACCAAAAATACAGCCATTAAGCAACAAGTAGGAGAAAGAAGGAAAGCCGAAAACGAATAATGTAAGGAAAGTAGGCAGGTCGGAAGAAAACGCAAATAAACGCGAACTCCGTCTTGGCCAAACGGAAAGTGTGTCCTGTGGGTCTCTGGTTAAGTTTAAAGTTAAGTAGCCTTGGTAAATAAGAATTACTTCAGATTCATTTGCGGTTGCCACGGCAAGAAAGCAGTGTGACTTCCTTAATAACGAACCTTATTGGCCGTTGGACAATCTCAAAGGTGACAGACTGCTGGATACGTATATAATTTTTATCTAGTCAATAATGGATGCTATTTGCTTCGAATCCTTTGTCGCTTATGTTTTACCTAGTCGGTAAACGGAGGAGGCACAGAACACGCTTAACGGCGAGGTGAGCCAAAGGGCCCTAGGGACACGACACGGGGCAAACATGCAGACATTTACCACCGCGAGGTGGATATTTTAGTTTTACCAGAAACGCAAATGTGCAAAGGAAAGTGGGCAAAACCTCGGGATAAAATGAGCAAAGCCCTCAAGTATTGTCCTGGTCTCTATCTGGATAACTTACGCGATTTATCATCCCCCACAACTTCAATCGTTACAGTGTATCTTTTGCCCCAAGGACGATGAAACGAACACAACAGTCACTTCGACTCAAAGCGACAGGATTTTTCCATGTCGAGAACGTGCACAAGAGCAAATTCTCTTCAAGTTTAGTATTTCTTTTTTTTTTAAGTTTCTCTTGGATCCTCCAAGCCAACGACCTAGAAAATCTCCGTTTGTCCGTTCCAGGCGACCAACCACATGTGGACGATTGGTATAAGTAGTTGGTGCTTTTTCTGTGTGCTCCAACTTCTTTACCTGTCGTCCTTTTCCTGAACCCTGAAGGATCAGGAGAGGAACAGATAGAAAAGTAGAAAAGCTGAAAAAGATAGAGAGGGAGAGAAAAGGAGAAAGAGTGAGAAAGAAAGAAAGGGAGGGCGGTCGAGCACAACCACACAGTTAGCTAAACACACAAACAAACACGCGCCAACCTCGACTCCCTTCTCCCTGTTCTCCGGGCTTACACAGCCTGTGCCTAATAATTCTAACGCTTCCTTGCGCCGCTTTCTTTTTTTCCCACTGACTTCGACTACTTACTAGTGATAGATCGGTTTCTGGAAGTAGTCATATTGCCTGTTGTTTGTCCCGCTGGACCCTGCCTTCCGCTCTCCAGGTCGGGGCTTCGAATTCGAGCAATTTCACAGCTTCTATAATCTAGTAATAAATGTTTCCTGAAGACGTAACAACTTCCCGCTGGACGAGAACGCGCGAAGCACTTCGATTTTCAACTCTTTACTTACATTTCTTTTACAAAACCACAAGCTTAGGATGAAAGAACTCGTTGATTTTGTCGCGGCTTGCCACTTTCGTCTGTCCACTCCTCGATAGATCTTTAAGGCATTTTCTTAGTACAAGCGGTGCTGTTTGACAGATTAAATGTGACATCTACATCCACTAAGCGCAACGTCTATTTATCGTCTCCTAACTGATTATCACTTTTTTGTACTGTACCTAAAACTGGCCTGAGTGATGCCCCTCCTTTTACCAGCTTTTCCTAGAGTATGACAACGCGATATTTCCCCCCGAGTTCCTAGCGAATTTTCAGCAAGCTCTTATCCGATTAGAAATGTCGAGCAAGGGCCGGTTGGCACGGGCGAGGTTTCCAACGGTGCATATTCAGGAAGGTACATTATTGACAAGGTGCGGTCCTCTGTTTGCCCTGGGCCTGGTCCCATTTTGTCTTTCAAGCGTTGAGTCTTTTTCATAGAAATTGATGGTCATTCATCATGAATTGGTTGGCATTGTTGGACGGTGGAGAATCGCCAAGTAAGTAGAGTGCTGGATACGTATACCCATACGGAAAGCGAGAGAATAAAGACAATCTTTTCCCGAGGTGCGTTATGGCTTGTGGCGTTTATCCTTTAACGAGGCGGTATATTTGCTTAGCCGCAAAGGGCGCATGGGGGCTTAAACCTATACTAACAAATGCGATGTGATTTATTCCTCTCTACCGACCACGGGGATCCGGAATGAGAAATTGGCAAGGCCTCTTACCTCTGTTAGTCAGGATGTACATCCCTGACATCGTCCCTGTTGAGCTTAATTTTCTCGTTCTACAAACCCTTTGTCGAAAACAACCCCTTTTTGCAATGAAATGTTTAGCTCTGCCTGGACGCAATCGCTTTTCCAGACCATTCATCCTCAGGGAGGATGGCAGAGAAGGCCGACAGAGGATGTCAGAGAAGGCCGACAGAGGATGTCAGAGAAGGCCGACGGAGCTTCTCTTTGCGTAGTGCTATTAACGAAGAAACCGCCCACAACTTAACACCTAAGGGGTAACCAGCGGGCAGTTAACAGAAGATAAGCGCAGGGTATGCTGACTTCCTTCTGGGAAGTCCAAGCTCCTAAACCAACTGTCCCGGGTTCTGGCCTGCTGGTTGTCAACTTATTCACCGCTTCCTACTGTTAATTAGGTGTCTCACATCGATGGACCGTGAGAAAAGGTAGAATATTTCATTGGAGCTTTCTTCTGAAGAGGTAGACTCAACAGCCTGCTACCATGCCTGAAAACTATTTGATTTCTCCACTTCGTGCCGATTGGGTCAACCAGTGTCCTGCAATATGGGAACATTCATTTCCTCGACGAAAAAAAACGACCTCCTTAACTGTTTTCCTGGTCTCTGTCAGGCTAGTTTTCTCACGGTATCGTTTGGCAATCCAGCAAGCGGGACCGGATATCTTATCGCACTAGAAATGATTAATAAAGACAACAATCGTTATGACTCCCAGAGAGGAACGAATTTTCCTTGTCAAGATAGTGAACACGACCCGAAAACTCTCTTCACGTGAAACAGAGAACGTCAAGGCAACACCTAACGCTAACATCATAAGACCCCGATGTCTTCCTCTCTTCCAGCAAGGACTAACGATCCAACAATCCCTATGCATCGACGTATTCTTTTCGCCTCCCTGGGCCAAACAGAAACATTTAAAGCAACCGTACGAACACACAGAAGATAAGCGATTGTAGGATCCTTTCAATTGCCTGCCTATAGCTCTCAGACAGCCGGCATTTGCTATACATGGGCATCTCTTAAAGTCTGGAACGGTCACGCGTATATGCTCGTACTTTGACCGGGGACAATCGCGCTTGTTCGTTGCTATCCGTAGAGCGTTTGAGCGAGCAGCTCCTCCTCAACATGGTCAAACAGTAACACATATTTGCAAAGACAGTATACTCTTATTGAGCCTTGCTCCTCAACATGGT
>JAOWAR010153450.1:0-11073 GCA_028571005.1 Clathrina lutea
TGGCCAAACCTGCCACCACATTACTAGTATGAAGAGAAAACTCATGAGAACCTCATGAGATTTCTCATGAGAACCTCATGAGCTTTCTAATGAGAAATGGGCATGTTAGGAGGATTCCCATGAGTGGCTCATGAGAATCTCATGAGTTTCTCATGAGGTGAAGTATCTTTTTTGTAAGGGTGCACGGGTATGAGAACTGCATGTGTTGGCTCTGCAGTTATTATACAAAAAGGAGAAAAAAACATAAAGTTGTGCATCTTTGTAGAAAATTAAAAAAAAACTGCATATGCATGCCAAGGTTGAATGCCTTAGTTCTCCCAATGGCACTAAGCTATTGGAATGTAAATGGTAGGACGAAGAAGTTTGGAATTGAAAACAGGTACCAAAGTAAGTATATGCTTTCAGGCCTTGTCCTTTCAAACTCTGCTTAGGAGTATGAGCTTGATATGGTGTTCAGGCTAATACAGAAGAAAGAGACAGACAGTGCTTTCCTCACAGACAAACAGCTACACCCAAAACCAGCTATACTGTACATACTGAGTAAACGACAAAAGTTCCACTGACAAGGGAAGGTGTGCTTTCAATCTTACGTTGCACCCTTAAAGTGGCATTGGCAGCGGAGAGTCGTTGACTGGGGTCGACGATATTGCCATTGCTTGCTGTGCAAGTGTACGTTCCTGCGTCCATACTGTCCACGTTGCTTATGCTGAGACAGGTGCCATTCAAGATCAGCAAAACAGTGTGTCGTGAACTATTTACAATGGGTTTTCCTGAAAATCTCCATGTGTAGCTGATAGGTTGATCTCCTGTTGAGGAGCACGTGATGTTTGCCGTGGCCTTTCGGACTTTGATCGTTATCGGTGGTGAGACATGAGCACGGGGTGGCCCTGCAAAATTTGAAAGAAATGCTCTCTTCATCAATTAGCACTTTCCAAAACTTGGAAGAAAAATTGCACGACATGGACCATGTGAACTTCTCACTTACTTTGCACTGCAAGATACCCCTTAGCCACAGAGTTCTCCCGAGCTGGATCCACGATCTTGATATTGCTTGCAGTACAAGTGTAATACCCTACATCTGAGATGTCCACATTTTTCACAATGAGTTGCTTTGAGTCCCTTGAGAGTGTATACTTGGTGCTGTTTGAGAGAGCAGTCCCTTCGGAAAATGTCCACTTGTATGTTATGGGCGGGTCACCAGTGGCTGAGCAGTTGAAACTTGCTATTTTATGCTGGACTTGGGTTTTGACACTGGGCCTGACTGTTGCAAGAGGTGGCACTGCAGAAGTGAGAGAAGAATTGTCCAGTGATGAAAGCAGATTGATATTTTCATGATTTACACATGAATTTTAGGAAAAACAAAAAAAGGTTAAGAGACAGGGTAGTTCAACTTAAGAAAAAGTTGCACAAAATGTAGATATAGAACTATTACTGTTCAAAGACATCTGCTTGATGATTTCTAATACGGCCCAATTTTATTGTTGCATTGTTTAAGTGTCCGCAGAAGAAAAAAATCTTTGTTATATGAAGGGGTAAGCTCAACACTTAAACAATGCAACAATAAAATTGGGCCGTATTAGAAATCGTCAAGCAGATGTCTTTGAACAGTAATAGTTCTATATCTACATTTTGTGCAACTTTTTCTTAAGTTGAACGACATACTTCTATAATTCAGGGTTGCCTGCACGGTTAACGTTTACAGAAACACCTTCCACTTTAATGATGGACATGCCCGCGGAGGGTAACATTTTGTGACTTTCGTAGACAGCATTCATGATAGGCTTGACAGCATTGATTTCATTATAGGCTTGACAGCATTGATCTCATGATAGGCTAGACAGCATTGATCTCATGATAGGCTTGACAGCATTGATTTCATTATAGGCTTGACAGCATTAATTTCATTATAGGCTTGACAGCATTGATCTCATGATAGGCTTGGCAGCATTGATATCATGATAGGCGTAGACATTAGCTTTGGGGGAATAAACTGAATTGACAGAAGCAGAAAAATGGCAAAATATTTCACCTTGAACCGTCAGATTAGAGGACATCATAGACTCTTGCTGCGCTGGGTCCACGATCTTTGCGTTACTGGCTATGCAAGTGTAGTTTCCAGTATCACTAGTGTCCAGAGAAGTTACAGTGAGCAGTGCGTTGAGTTGCGACAAGACATGTTTTGTACTGTTTTGTATCGAGATTCCTTTCACCAGCCAACGGTACACGATGGGGGGATCCCCAGTTGAGTTGCACAAGAAAGTTGCATTGCTCGTCTGAACTTTGGTTTGATTGGAAGGCACAACCAGGGCAATAGGAGGAGCTGAACAGGAAAACACACAAACATACACACAGCCCTGACCATCACAAACATACATACAGCCCTGACCATCACATTTAACATCCCTTTAAGTACCTTGTAAGGCACGAGCCCATGACTGACCGTCATTTTTTTTTGTTTTAGTTTTTGGCATCATTAGAGAGACGGAAAACAAAATCCTTTTCTTGAAAACTGAATTGAAAATTCCGCAGTGCAAGTTGCTGAAACATGCATTTACTAACTATTCTGTAGTCTGCAGCTCCGGCACAGATCAGAAAATGACGCGTTTCTCAAACCTCGCTCTCTGTCCCTACCTGGAGGTTCAATTCAAAAGCAGGTGAACCTCTAGAGCTCCATGAAACTTGGCACATGGGATCTTCAGATTCGAATCTTCTAAATTGACCCACGAGCAGTGCAATTTCTGTCTAGAACTGAAATTTCATCTGGCTCTTTCTTGAAAAATATATTCAAATATCCTCAAGGGGTCTTGCCTTAATCATAGAGGAATCATGTGAAACTTTGTCGATTGAAAGTCTACAAAGCCTCTAAAACCTTTGGTAGAAAACACTTTTTGCAAGAAGACCACAAAATCACCAAAATAATAAATATGTGATTGACATATTGCACCAAGGATTAACGCAGATGCACCGCATTTCATGGTTGTATATTATGAAGGATCCAAATTTCCCATGGGTTTTCTTCTCCAACTACATTGAAGAAAGAAAGTTGACACATTTTAAAGAGAAAGACACAGGACTGGACTGGAATTTGTTTATCACAATCACAACCTTCAGCACAATTGCCTCGCAACCTGCAGCACCATCGCCTAGCAACCTGCAGCACCATCGCCTAGCAGCCTGCAGCACCATCGCCCATCGCCTAGCAACCTGCAGCACCATCGCCTATAACCTGCAGCACAATCACCTGCCACAATTTTAACCATTCCATCACTTGGCCAACTCTTGGCTGGAACCTGTAGCAACGTCACAAGGCATGGCCAGGGTGCTGCAGTGTTTAATGATCTGCCACTCGCCCAACGCAACAGTTAGCTGAGAGGCAGGGCAGTTAAGATTGTGGTACTCTGGTTATGCAGAATGATGGTATTGCAGGTTGCTAGGTGATCACTTGCGGAAAATTCCCAATTGCTATGCACGACCTGTGCATGCACAATGAGTCAAAATTCCCTCGATGCATCCCAACTGGGATGCAGCCATCCTGCATCTGGATTTGGATGCATGTAGCACCATTGAGCTTTGACGCCAAAAGTTAAGCTTTGATGCAATAGGTTAAGCTTTTTTGATATCATCATCGTGTTGGCATGGTAATTCCCTTTGATTTGGCCGTTTGAATGTCAAAATCAATCACGCCATTGGAAAGTTATATCCAATCAAAGGTTGACAAACAGCCTGACAAGAAGTCTTTTGTTCCATCCAGGGCCCCATTTGAAACCGGTTGTTTGCCCATATAATTGCTTTTTGATTTGAATTCATGGATTCCGCCAGGATTTTGGCTTGCCGCGTTTTAGGCTTGAGTGATGTCGGGAAGAGGAAAGAGGCATGTCGATGTTCTATTGATTGACTCTTGCATGTGAGGTTGACAAGAAGTCTTCCTCCATCGAGGGCCCCAGCCTCTATTCTTTGCTTTTTGACTTGTAATCAGGGGTTCTGCCAGGATTCTGGCCTATTTTGGAGGCTTGAGCAATGTTAAGAAGAGGAAAGAGGGCAGTCAATGTACGATCAATTGATGGCCATGTGTCAATTGTATCAAATAACGACAGAATGACTGTGCGCTTTGCACTCAAAGGATGGTGGGATTCGAAAGACAGAACCCTGTTGGTATGCATCTTCTTTCGAAAAACACCAACCTGTTCACTAGAACATCTAGGAAGGGCAAACGACCCTCTTTCTCCCAGGTAAACTTGCAAAAAAGAAAGCGCTGCCGCTGAGTGTTGTGAGCAACCAAGTGCATTTGTCAGTTTGGTTGCATTTGTCAGTTTGGTTGGGCACAATGATTGTTTCCTGTCTGATCTTACTTTGTACAGTGAGAGTCCCCGCTGCCAACGACCTCTGCTGGTCAGCATCCACAATAGCATTGTTGCTTGCTGTGCAGGTATAGCTGCCCGTGTCTGCCGGCACCACACCGCCCACTGTGAGTTGACTGGATCTCAACTGGTGATCAAAAGACACTGAGTACTTCCGACTGTTGATGATTGTCTGCCTTTTGAATGACCAGCTGATGTTGATGTTTGGGTCACCAGTTGCGTTGCAAATAAAGTCAACACTTCCATTATGTACCTGTGTCACCTTCTCTGGCCTGACTTGAGCCTGAGGTGGAGCTGAACAAAAAAAAAAAAAAAAGAAGAGGTCTCTACCTGATCTAGATAGAGAAGGGCGGTCGGGCAAAGAATGTATTCAGTTGATCACCTCAATTTTGATAAAACGTTACAGGAATTTTAAGCATAATGTTGGTGTATTCCAAGACAGATCAATGATGGCAGTTTAAGGAAGGGATAAAGCAAACGAAAGAATGCCCTATTTTTGTTCAAACAAAGGTTCTTCTATGACGCGGAAGTTGACTGAAGATCTTACTTTGCACACTGAGCGAAGCAGTTGCAGATGAGTTCCGCTGGGAAGTATCCACTATTTGGTCATTCGAGGCTATGCAGGTATAATCACCGGCATCAGTAAGTCTCAGGCCGCTAACTGTCAGCTGCCTGGATCCCAAGGCCAGGCTGTATTTCCCACCGTCAGAAATACGGTTTCCTGCAAACATCCACCCGTAGAAGATGGGCGGGGTTCCTTTTGCAGAGCAAGAGAAATTCAAGCTTCCACCTAGAACTGCTGTCGTGATATTGGGTGTGACCTCTGCCTGGGGTGGAACTGGGGAACAGCAGACAATCAATCAAAGTACTTGTTTTAAAAAATTGCCTTCCAACATACACACCACAGTATTGTCCCGACAACACATGCACCGCGGATGTGTGGAGCAGTACCGGGAGCTCAACAAACACACTTCCCACAATTTCCACAAAACTGTGGCATCACGAATTGAAAGCGACATCATTAAGTTCCTTCGAATCTCAAGCATCTGGTAAAGGGAGAAGTACAAGAGAAATGTCTGAAAACTTTCAGAAGCAAATGAATATACAAAATCAACATGGTAACTCCCAACTCCTGAAATACTCTCAAAATTGCAGGGCATTGAGATCTTTGAAATATGTATAGTCCAGTTTAAACTCAAACTAATCACAGAAATTTTAATAAAGCTCATAACCCGGTCCGAGACCGGGACTTGAGCCTGCAGCACCAAATCACGTAGCAGACAAGAGTCACCTGACTGTCCGCTACGCCAAGACGTCATCCTCAAAAAAGGACGAGCCTTGGCACAGTCTCTAGGTCAGGCTATCTTGTCCACACAGGAGTCCGCTTTCTGAAAGATGGTAGTAGCGGCAGAGTACCGGATATCACAAGACAGCAAGCTTTACGCTCTCATGTAGGGAATTACCATAACCAAAATCTCTGTCTACTCCCGTGAACATCGATTTTTTTTCTTTTGTTCTTTCTCTCTCTCTCTCTCACGTTCGTGGGAGTAGATAGAGATTTCTTTAGAGTACTGGATGGTTAGCATGTACAACGTAGTTTGAACTGACTGGCTCCCAAAAGAAACAGTAAACGACAAGCTAGTGTGGTCAGTATAGAAAGAACTTCAAAGAAGAGGTTTGGCCGAACAGAGAAATAGATCCGAAGAAAATCTAATAAAGCTCATAATCCGTGCCGGGACTTGAACCGTCGCTACTGCCATCTTCCAGACCACGGACTCCTGTGTGGACGAGATAGCCTGACCTAGAAACTGCGCCATCGCCCATCCTTTTTTTAGGATGGAGTGATGGCGTAGCGGATAGTCAGGTGACTCTCGTCTGCTAGGGAATTTAGTGCCGCAGGTTCGAGTCCCGGTCTCGGCACGAATCATGAGCTTTATCTTTTTTGAATCGATTTCTCCGTGCAGTTACACCTCTTCTTTGAAGCTCTTTCTTTACTAACCACACTAGCTCGGCGTTGACCGTTTCCGTCGGGGACTGGTCAGTTCAAACCACGTGGTATGTGCTAACCGTTCGATACTCTGTCGCTACTACAATCTTTCAGACCACAGACTCCCGTGTGGACGAGATAGTCTGACATAGAAACTCCGCCATTACACGACCTTTTTGAGGATGATGTGATGGCGTAGCGGATAGTCAGGTAACTCTCGTCTGCTAGGCAATTTGGTGCCACGGGTTCGAGTCCCAGTATCGGCATGGATTATGAGCTTTATTACATTTTCTTTGAAGCTATTTCTTCATGTAGTCACACCTCTTCTTTGAAGATCTTTCAAGCGAGTCAAACTTGGCTTGAACTTGTATCCCACAATGAGAGTGTTGTGATAGCTGCGGCTAACTGCGTCAGTAACGATTAATTCGGTCTCCCATGTAAGCTTACCCCTAGTTCTGTGTGCTGAGCAAAAGGGAAGCCAAGGTGGAGAATCTAAAAGAATGCCTTTCATTAAATCACTGCATAATAGTCTTACCTTGTACAATCAGAGTTACATTTTCTTTTGAAGAACGTTGAACCTCATCCACAATTTGAACATTGATCGCCATGCACGTGTAGACTCCAGCGTCAACTAGAAGCAAATTTCTCACAGTGAGGGTAGTGGAGTCAGTTGACAAAGAGTACTTTGAGTCGTTTGCAATTGTCCTTCCAGCGAAGGACCAGCTGACATTGATGGGTGGATCACCAGTTACATTGCAAGTAAAACGAACAGACTCATCTCGAACCTGTGTTGTCTGTAAAGCCAAGATCTGCACTTGAGGTGGAACTGAAAGAGAAAAAAAAAAATACAAAATGAAGAAACTTCATATGGCCTCCACGAAGAGCCGAATATGTCATGTTTCTTGCACGCGAGGGAACTGTACAGCAAATAACTTAACACAGATCATGAAGCCACAAAGTGAGGTTCCCAAAATGAAATAACTCTTGGGAGCTGTGTCGCTTGCAACCTTACCTTGCACTGTGAGATTTCCAAAGTCCTTGGAAGAACGGTGAGCTGCATCCAGAATCTCATTATTACTTGCTGAACAAGTGTAAACTCCTGAATCTCTGCGAACTACGTTCTTCACTGTCAGGTTGCTTGAGTCAGAAGACAAAGAATACTTTGAGTCGTTTCTTATTGTATTTCCGGAAAATGACCAGCTGATATTCACCGGTCTGTCACCGCTTACATTGCAACTAAACTCCACAGATTTACCATCGAGTTGAGTTATCTTTGACGGCTTGACTTCTGCCTGAGGAGGTACTGAAATATACAAAAGGAAGTAACTGTTTTCAGTTGTAACTATAAACATTCTAACCTTGCATGCAGATTTCATCCTACAGTTATGATCAAGAAGTTAAGAAGTTAAATTGCCACGGAAGGGCAAAGCAAACCATCCGAAAAGTTATCCAAAGACCAGAACGAAATTGCCTGCCAAGGCATCATTTCAGGTGTTAAAACAGGATTGGCTCTATTTTTTTTTCAGTTCAATACTGACCCACCAATGGCAAAAAAACTGGGAATTTCAAGTGTCAGACAGTATCGACAGTTTGCTCGCTATTGTGCTTGCTCCCGATTGCACTGCACTCGGCCCACTGGTGACCCCTCTGCACTTCCCTGTCATGCATGATGTCGATGATTAGCCATTTGATAGCTGACCTTGAGCCATTCCAGGTCATTGCGACAGAGAAGGGACTCGGCCGAAGGGGCGGGGGGAGCTCGAGAGTAATTGTCCGCAACACACGTATATGTGTTGTTTCCTACATGTGCAACATGCGCACTGAGTGGCCTGCACTTGGACTTGTTTTTCTAAGATAAAAACAATGCCTTTCATTCTTCCTATTGATAAAGAGGACGTTCGCTTACTCTGTCGAACATTTTCTGGCCAAGAAGATTCTAATCAGTGTGACAATTTGCAGCTCTTCAATGTTGGCGAGAAAGTAGTACACAACATGTACATGCAGATGTCTACACTACACGACCGAAATAGATGAATTCCAACATTTCGATTGTCTTCTAAGGGGTGGGATACCCATTGATTTATCACTAGTTTCTTTTAGAAAACTATCGACAATCCTCTAAGAACATCGGTACTGACCGAGCTCATTTCTGCTTTCACCTTCTGTTATTCACTCAGTGAAAAATAAAAGAATGCACTCTAGAAAAAGACATACTTTACAAAATATGTATTGGCAATATTCTTGGAGCAAAGGTTTGGCCCCTTTGGGGAACATGTCATGATATTCCTGGGAATGAACTGTGTGAACGAGGACTGAAAATTGCAACAATTTGGATGTTGGAAAGGATTTGGAAAAGACATCCATTGTGTGCTACCTTTGGAGATTTTGCTCTTACCTTGTACTGTCAGAGTTCCCTTGTCCGTGGAAGAACGGTGAGCTGTATCCACAATCTCATTATTACTTGCTGAGCAAATGTAAACTCCTGTATCTCTGCGAACTACATTCTTCACTGTCAGGTTGCTTGAGTCAGATGACAAAGAGTACTTTGAGTCGTTTCGTATTGTCTTTCCGGAGAATGACCAGCTGATATTCACCGGTCTGTCACCGCTTACATCGCAAGTAAACTCGACAGATGTACCATCAAGTTGAGTTATCTCTGATGGCTTGACGTCTGCCTGAGGAGGTACTGAAATATACAAAAAGAAGTAAATGTTTTCAGTTGTAACTATAAACATTCTAACCTTGCATCCAGATCTCATGAGACGATGTACAGGAAGCAGGGAAAGGCTTGATAACAAAACTTTCCTACTCGTATCGGTACTGGTGAAAATTCCAACCTACAAATGACCAATTTTTAATATTTACTTGGCGAAAGCATAGTTGGATGAAAACCAGCTTGGCTCAAATACAGAGGGCGAAAGAGGCAAAAAGGGAGAGAAAATAGAGTGAGGGGGATAGACAGAGATACAGAGAGGAGAAACACACATGCACAGAGGGAGGGACAGAACGAATTGGGAGTGGGTGCAAAGAGGATTGCTCATTGATTGGCAGCCAATTTTACACCTGGAGGGGAAGTCCCTCAATGCTTTCCCTCAGATCTTTGAACTCATTTGGTCTTTGAACTCACTTGGGGTGTGGAAATGATACTTAAAGGTGCAAAAAGATTTCATTTTTGTACTGTCCATGGCACATCATCAGAAGCGAAGAATTTCTAAATACCAATGGGAGAAGCAAAGGTTGCGTCTGAAAATGCCCTTGACGAGATTTGTGTGGACTGCTATAGCTGCCTTCTAAAATTTGTATTGGTTTTTGAGTGGTCGGTTGCCCATTAATTCTGCCCTGTATTCTTTGAGAAAGGCACACTGACAAGCCTCTGAGAACATCAATATCCAATGACGCCGATTCTTTTTTCACTTCACTGCAAAAAGGACTGAAAGATAAGCCTGAAAAACTTAATTCAAGCGAGAATCATGGACACGGTAACTAGTTCACTGTGAATGAAAGCAGCAACAGGTAGAGGGAGAAGAATGAAGAAGTAAAAGAAAGAAAAGGAGAAAACGTTTTGCCCACAGGGCTTCTTTAGAACGAGAGCAAAAAGCGGAAAGAATGACGACAGACTATATAGGTAAGTGGTGAAAGGAGAGGAAAAAGACAAGGTGCTTACAGAGGGTGTGAGAGAGGTGAGGAAGGTGTGAGAAGCTTAAGAAGGGCCAGTACGCGGAAAAGATAGAGGGAAGAGGTGCCGATCATGTAACGATTAATTTTTCAAGAAAGAGCAACATTTGTCACCTCCAAGAGAGAGTCACCAACTCTGACCGGAGAGAAAATAGCCTCCTGCTGTGTTTGTTGTTGACTGGTGTATTCATTTATTGTGGTTTTGGGGTTTTGGGGTTTGGGGGATTGGCACCTCTTCTCTGCCCCATTTTCCACGTCCTGGCCCTTTTCAGCTTTTCACACCTTCTTCCTCACCTTTCTTCTCACACCTATCCCTTGTAAACAAATTAAGTGTATTCAAAGACAAGGAAAAGCCTACAATACAGCACTCAACTTAAAGATTATCAATGTGCTAACCATGGTGCCATACACCTGACCTATTGAAGTGGCACTAGTACAGGTGCATGTACCACATGACTCAATTCGCATGTTAGCATCCCTCGCCTCTCTTCTCACAACCTATCTAAGCACCTTGCCTCTCACCTCTCCTGCCAGCACCTACCTATATAGTCTGTCATCCTTCTTTCTGCTTTCTGTTCTAGAGCTGAAGAAGGAGGAAATGAGGGAAATTTTCTCTTCTTTCTTTGTTTCTCTTTCTTCTTTCTCCTCCCTCTGTCTGTTGCTGTTTTCGTTCAAAAGAAAAAAATGACAATGGTTTGTAGCAAACGTTCAGCCCCTTTGGGGTAGGTGTTGTGGTATTTCTGGCCATGCACTGGGTGAGAGAGAGGAATGAACATTGTAACGATTCAGATTTAGTAAAGGATTGCGAAAAGGTATCAATTTTGTACCACCTTTGAAAATCCTGCTCTTACCTTGTACTGTCAGAGTTCCCTTGTCTGTGGAAGAACGATGAGCTGCATCCACAATATCATTATTACTTGCCGAGCAAGTGTAAACTCCTGTATCTCTGGGGACCACACTCTTCACTGTCAGATTACTTGAGTCAGATGACAAAGAGTACTTTGAGTCGTTTCGTATTGTCTTTCCGGAGAATGACCAGCTGATATTCACCGG
>JAOWAR010153461.1:0-11072 GCA_028571005.1 Clathrina lutea
CATCGCTCGTAGCCGTTCTTGTATGATGTACAGCGGTAAGGAGCTACACAAGTTGACCTTCTCAACGAATTCAGCCACGGCCTTTGCCACGGCATTGAGGCGGTCCTTGTCCGTATATGATCTCTCCAACAGGACATGATCGTACCAACGCACACCCGGTTGATGAATGTTGTCTGGCACAAGACCACATGTTCAGCACACGTACGCTTCTTCTGACTCCACACCTTCGTGCGAGCCGCATTGATCATCGGCAGCGCCCTCGATTTCTGCTTGCTCCGCAGCCTACTCACGTTTCATCCGATCCGCGTACTCAAACAATGTGCGAAAATCGTCCTCCATTGTACCTAGACTCAGCGGTGTGAACCGACCTCAAGCGTTCGATCTTGCCGTACCTCGGTGGCGAAAGCTTTGAAATAACACCCGCTGCTTTTCTGAGCTCTAGAATACAGCTCTCAGTACCGAAACGGGCGAGATCAAGACTGAACTGATATAACTGGTATTCTCATTGTTCTTTAGGACCCCGGCGGTAGACCTGTGAAATCTGCTACTGGGCTAGCTTGAACATGCCCGAACTTGCCTGATTTCGTGGCGGGGAAATGCTGAATAATTATGGCATGTTAAAACAAACCGACACGCATGCCACAACCAGCGCCTTTGTCGCACGCTGTCCGTTTATGGTCAAGTTGCCCGGATGCCCCATGCCCATGTGCGGAGAGCGGAAAGCTCAGCCAGCTCGACCATCACGTTTATGATCAAGTTGTGCGCCCCATGTCCATATGCCACGATATGCGGAAAGCGGGAAGCTCGACCATGGCACGTCGCCCGTTTATGGTCAGGTTGCACGGCTGTCCCATGTCTATACGCGCAGCCTGGCAGGGGTACGGGTTACGGTTAGGGTTACGATGAGGGCTACGGTTCGGGTTACGATGAGGGCTACGGTTCGGGTTATGGATAGGGTTATGGCTTGTGGGTTATGGGTTACGGTTAGGGTTATGGGTTAGGGTTGTGGGTTACGGTTAGGGTTAGAGTAGGCTTATCGGTTAGGGTCATTGTTATGGGTTATGGGTTACGGTTAAAGTTAGGGTTACCGTCATGACCGGGAACGAGGGCAACCACCTTGGCAATGGCCCCTAGCAACAAAAGGTCAAAGGTCAAAAAATGGCCCAGAACCGGCTTCAACACTACTACTCACACCACATTTATTTGCCACCCTGGGAACGCCATCCACTGCGGGATAACATGGCTTAATTTTTTCCTTGCAAGTGGAATATCAGAATGGGGAAGTTGCTGGTGAATACCTGGTCACGGTAAACCTCTAGTTTTAGAAGTACATGCAAGAGAATCAACATAAACCATCACGGTCCAGGTGGAAGCATTTAAACACATGACAAAAAGGGATTCAGCATGATGATTATTGCTGAAGCATGTAGGGAGAAAAGCCAGCAGCAATGTTTTGTCCTTAGGGGCTTCCTCAAATTCAGACAGATCATTGAGGGCTCTAAATGTGCATCCAAGTGTGGTATATGTACGTATACTCAGAGACTTGGAGAGAGAGAGAGAGAGGGAGAGAGAGAGAGCTAGAGAGAGAGAAAGTCCGATGAACTTAAAGCGGAGGCTTTTCTTTGCAGATAAAGCGGAGTTGGAAGGATTTAAAGGATCCACAAACCGAATACTTGCACCTATATGTAAAAATGCTGGGTGTTTCTGCAGTGAAGGTCTGTTGTTGTGGTGGCGTGCGGGATCGGTGGGATCTCAGACAGAGACTGAAGTTCGTTTTGGTTCAAGCAGAACGAAAACCCTCGTCCTTTTGGCCCCAAAAAGAAAAAGAACCAGACTTTTATCACATGATAGAAGTCTTCTGAAGGGAGACTTTCATCTTATTGAGACTTTCATTTCTTACCGTTGTGGGTGTGAAAATGGCATCATGGGTTTTGAGTAGCTAATATAAACTAAGGTCACAATGTGTAAATGTCTGAACATCAGTTAGTAGTTAATTTGTACAGAAAGTAGTGGAGACATTCAAAAGATGGACCCCTTGGAGAAGGAGAGAGTTCTTCTTCTTTTTCTTTTGTTATTGTTCCCGTGGTCCGAACGACACTTGAACCTGTAGTCCGGCACCAATTCGTCCGGCCGGGAGGAGTTGACTGAAATTTATCCACTGCGTCATCACACCATCTATCGAGGTGAGCTTGAGCGAGCAGCTGCTAAGCGTTTCAACGGCGGTGGTCTTTATGTATGTACGTACGTTTGTGTGGCTCGTTGATCCAATTTTGATATCAAATTGAATACTGGTGTGCCCGGCTTTTGAGGTGGCCCCACATGCCACAGGGTGGTTCGCAGCAAAGGTTCGCTTGCGATCCCGGCCATGCGATATGCGCACAGCTGAGCTAGCTGGGCGCTTTGCTACGCGGTGCGAGTCTGAATCAGCTCATTGGCTGACGCCAAAGCTCCACACATCATGATGTTGTCAACTGAATTGGACGCATTTCGCATGAGTTTGGAAGCTCAGTCCGAGGACGTATGTCATTGCAACAGTTGTGTTCGCCATCCTTGTGGTAGGCTGTCGCAGGCACTAAGCGCACGGCCGGATAACCTCAACGGTTCACCTCACAATGGTCTGCATTTCGTCTAGTACAATTATTATACTTTTGTTCACGCGCGCTTGTGTGTGTGTGTGTGTGTGTGTATGTGTGTGTATGTGTGTGTATGTGTGTGTGTGTGTGTGTGTGTGTGTGTTTGTGTGTATTTGTGTGTGTGTGTGTATTTGTGTGTTTGTGTGTGTGTGTTTGTGTGTGTGTGTGTATGTGTATGTGTGTTTGTTTGTTTGTGCGCCTGTTTGCGTGTTTACGTGCGTGTGCACGCGCTCGCCTGTGTTTGTGTGTAAAAGAATTTGTATAGTTGGACTAGTTTGAAAGGTGAAATACGATTTGGTTGTCAGTATGCAAAACAAAAAAATCCAAGAGAAGCAGAAGGCCCGTTTCATCAGTTGAGGCACTGTCATCTCGATCCAATGAAAAAATCCTACAAGAAACCTACACATTTCTATGCCCACCTGTTTCGGGACCTATCTGTGTGTGGGTGTGGGTGGGTCGGTGCGTCGGTTTGCGGGTGTGTGGGGCGAGGAGTGGGGTTGTGGGGTGTGGGTGTGTGTGGGTGTGTGTGGGTGTGCATGGGTGTGTGTGTTGGTGTGCGTGTGGCATTTAAAAACGGCAGAACCTGTACTGTGACGCACCAAACTCCCCAGACCGAATAAAAGGAGCTTCTTCCGCGTGTTCTTAAGGAAAACAAGGTCGATTCGAACTCTACTTCCTACGAAACGAAGAAATTCCTTTCCTTCGTACCCGCCCCAGTGGACCATTGCTTCTTGTATGTAGTCGGCTGGCGCCGCGCCTGGTAAAACATTTCGTGACCATGGCAACATGCAATCGGCTGGCGCTACGGCAGCA
Organism: Clathrina lutea; assembly: GCA_028571005.1. Lineage (NCBI taxonomy): Eukaryota > Metazoa > Porifera > Calcarea > Clathrinida > Clathrinidae > Clathrina > Clathrina lutea. The sequence goes on from JAOWAR010153461.1 coordinate 3,447, forward strand.
TACCGTATCCTCTAAGGTCCCGCACCTGCGCATAATCTGTGTACGATCTCTGAACTTTGGCACTTAATTGTTGGCAGCCCTTTCATCGCGCTTGACAGTTTAGCTCCCACCTGACACTTTCATTTCGCGCTGTCACGTCGATGTGTCGATCGTCGCTCGCAGAAAACGTGATGACTCAGAAAGAAAGGTCGGGCTTACGCTGTCAGACTCCCAAGTGACTGCGACCCCCAGGCGTGGGCCACCAAGTGGGTTATCAATAGGTGCCATAATTTGTTTTTGCAGCCTCGTCGGTATGTATTGCGGGTGGCAGGATAATTTAAAATGTCGGCAGATGCATATGGCAAAAACACGGAAAACTAAGTCCTTGGAACTGTTTCATTCCATGTTTTTTTTCCTGGAATCCGGATCCCTGTGCGAAGCACGGGTAGATCAGCTAGTCCTCAGCAAATGATAAGGTAAGGCATTCCTTCATTCCACTGAGACTAATCCACACCGTGAGTCTTGACTGGGAAGTCCTATGTGATTCCCTCAATTGCACCGCCGGGGAGGGAGAGAGTGTTGGAGCTGGGACAAGACGTAGTTTGAAGAATAAAGTTGGCCCATGACAGGTTTAAGTTTAAATAATTGTTTAATTTAATCTTTATTATTGTTCTGTTCGTCAAAACTACATGCGATTCGAGCCTGTGGTGGCAATTGTGGGTCTCTACCCGTGGTCTGTTTGTGTGATACTTGTCATGTATTGTGGGCTCCAAACAGACCAGCCAGTCAATACTCATCTGCATAGCCTGGAATAGAGCTGCCCCATACCCCATGCTTATTATTGAAGGTTATGGAATGTTGCCGTGGATTTTTCGAGCATTTTCTGCCTGCTGGGCAAGTCGGCAACCTGGAAAAATTAGTTTGCAAAAAAAGAAAAACAATGTCAACAGGTTGCTCGAAAACTCTTCCTCCAAGTTGCCAAGAAGGCTTGCGGACGACGATTCGATTTGAACGAGAGGGAGCAAGATAGTGGTGTGGCCGTGCAAATGGGAGGAGCATCCGACTAAGTAAACTGGGAATGACATTCACAAGATTGAGAGAGAGAAAGAGGGACAGAGAAAGATGGGGAGGGAAGGAGAGAGAAGGGGGCAGGGATGTAGGGAAGTGTTCCACAACATTGAAGTAAGGTATGAAGATGCTAGAGAGATGGCATGCGCTGCTGTGTGAAGGGTTGTGAGAGAAAGCGAAAAACTGTGGGAGATTGTTCTTACGACAATAGGCAAGGATTACAGTGTAGAAAAGGAGCAGATTACACAAAATGCAGAGGATCTGAGATTGGGGAAGGAAAGGAATTGTGAAGTCAAGCAATTCAATAGAATATTGAACAGACCGCGGACCCGTGTGGACGAAATAGCCTGACCTTGAAACTGCACCATTGCCCATCCTTATTTGACGATGACGATGACGATGACGTGATGGTGTAGCGAATAGCCAGGTGATTCTTGTCTGCTAGGCAATTTGGTGCCGCAGATTCGAATCCCGGTCTCGGCACGGAGTTGGAGCTTCATTATTTTTTTTCGATCAATATATTTCCTTCGTGCACGATCACATCTCTTCTCTCCAATCAGTAGATTACGGTCACCACAGACAAGCTCCTACCAGCCAATTGGATTTGGTCAGCAACATTCATTGGTATGCATCTAATCACTATGATCGGATTTGGGGTTGAAGAACTCTTCAATATCTGCAATGTCCACTGGCATCTCATCAATGTGTATGCCACAGTGCTGCTCAATGTCACGTAGAACCTGAATTTCGTCGCTCTTCACAAAGTTGATAGCAACTCCCTTCTGGCTGTAGCAACAGGTTTGGTTGATCATGTGAGTGTACAACTCAAAGTTGCTCGGCAGGTCATAGTTGATGACCAATGACACCCGATGGACGCGCTGTCCTCGAGCACAGACATCTGTTAAGATTAGGACACGGCTGTCGCCAGAGCGGAACTTCTTCATGATAGCGTCTCGCTCCTTCTGTGGCATGTCACCATGCATCGACGCCACTGTGAAGTTTGCCTCGATCATCTTCTCCGCGAGCCAGTCCACCTTTCTTTTCGTGTTGCAGAAGATCACTGCCTGAGTGATGGTTAGCGTGTCGTAGAGGTCGCACAGCGTGTCGAACTTCCACTCCTCGCGCTCGACTGCCACGAAGAACTGCTTGACCTCATCACGCTTCACCAGGATGCGGACGGGGTCGGTCATGAACTTGTGGGTCATCTCAAGGATTTCGTGCGGCAGTGTGGCGCTGATCAAAACGACCTGGGTAGCTGGCGGTAGGGACCGGTAGACTTCGTAGATCTGCTCCTTGAACCCTTTGCTCAGCATCTCATCAGTTTTGTCCACCACCAACATTCGAATGGAGCGCGTTCGCAGGGAGCAACGCTGGATCATGTCCCGCACTCTCCCAGGCGTGCCCGAAACGATATGCTGACCGTACTCCAACTTCCGCATATCCTCTCCAACATTCGTTCCTCCAATGCAAGCATGACACTGTACGTTCATGTAGTCTCCAAGAGCAAGAATTACTTTCTGGACTTGAACGGCGAACTCGCGCGTTGGAGATAAGACGAGGACCTGAGTCTGACGCAGCTGAATATCCAAAATCTGCAGCGAGGACATCGAGAAAGTCGCCGTTTTCCCAGTGCCTGACTGGGCCTGCGCAATTACATCGCGCCCGGTAGTAATCGGTTTTATCGAGCGCTGTTGAATGGCAGAAGGCTTTTCAAATCCGTACGCGTAAATGCCTCGAAGCAGGTCCTCTCTGAGGCCCATGGAGTCGAAGGTTGGCGTCACATCCACGTCTTCGGACGTTTCGAACACAACATTTGTGAGGTCGTCATCTCCCTCCGCTTTCCGCGTCACTTTCCTCACGGTCGAAGCCATCCTACTACTTCTCCAGCAGCCCGATCCAGCGACTTGGGGAAGCAAAACGATTGGACAAAGTCTCGAAGGGGATGGCCAACGATGGTCTTCACCGCAGGAGGAGCAGGAAGTTGTTTGAGAGGAGGACGAGAAAGAGGAGGAAAAGGAGGAGGACGCGAAGGGGGAGGAAGAGGCGTTCGCGGCGGCTTTAACTTGTGACCCGCCACTGAAAAACGACTTGGCCAGCGGGGGCCAATAAGTTATGCATGACGTCCTGTTAAGCTTGTAGACGGGAGAATGTATGGGACCATGCAACACGCCTTACGGGCCTGCTACGCCAGCGCAGGTGCGGTAATCGTTTGCCCCAGACACTTGTGCAAGGTTGATCTCAAGGGATTTCCCCTCCTATTGTCCATACGCATTGTCAGCTGAAAAGAACTTTCAGTTCTTCTGGGTGGTTTATTTTTAGACAGGAAAGCCTGGCGCCTGGCGAGTAGCACTGCTACCGGTGCCCTTTTCGATTTTTCTTCAATGGCTTGCCGTAGTTCAACAAACACGGCTCGGGGCGTCAAACCCGGAGTGTCATCGCGACCAATCGGGTCATACGTAGGACATGCACCGATGTCTGCTCTACTGCCGGAGGGAAGAATTTCACTTGGAAGGGCATGCCTGACCTGGGACTTGTTTCTCAGCCGACTCAGTAGGCGGAGCAGCCCCAACCCATTCGATTAGTTCACCAAATCGATATCAAGTCTCTACCCACACCGAAAGACAGAAGCAAGAATGTTTTCCAAAGGGGCAGCAGAAGGAAAGAAGTAACGTGTGTGTGTGTGTGTGTGCGCGTGCGTGCGTGCGTGCGTGTTAAAGAATGTTGTATAGTTAGACTAGGATGAAAGGTGACATACGATTTGGTTGTCAGTATGCGAAACATAAAAATACAAGAGCAGCAGAAGGCCCGTTTCGTCAGTTGAGGCGCCGTCATCTCCGGATACAAAAGAGTCCTACAAGAAACCTAGACATTTCTATGCCCACCTGTTTCGGGACCTATCTCAAGACAGGTTGGGGCACTAAGAGATGACAACGGGTCCCATTCAGGGCCGTACAGAGTAAGCAAAACGAGGTGAGAACAGAAGGCGAGAAGATGTGTAACCGCTGGTGGTTGTCTGAATGATTTAAATCCAGAGTCACGATGCCGTTATGATACGGGGAAGCGTCCAACTCTTGCGTATGTAGCGCGTAGCTTGGCGGCAATCGCGGTGTACACACACGTGTGTGTGTGTGCGTGTGTGCGTGCGTGCGTGCGTGCGTGTCATGATGTAAAGTACAATTGGACCAGAGAGAAAGGTGAAATGCGAGTCTGTTGTACTGTAAGTGTGCAAAGTAAAATGTTACAAGAACAAGAGAAGGGAGTGTGTGACCGCTGGCGGATTCGAACTTAATCATTTAAGTTCGAAGGCACGGCCGCGGTGCCTTTATGGCACTCAGACTCAGACTCAGACGCATTTATTTAGCCAGGATTGTAGAAAAGCGGAAAGAACACGCTTACTGATGGGAAGCGTCCAGCCCTTGCGTATGTAGCACGTAGCTTGGCAGCAATCCAGGAGTACGCATTTTCTGGAAGGGAGAGCGAGGGAGACGAACAGAAGGATGGGATAGGGCAGGAAATACAAAAAACATACATGTATATAGAGGAGAACATGAAAAGAAATGAATGAGGAACTAAAATTGAAATAAAAAAATTAAAAATAGAGAACACCTAAAATAGTTAAGATATAAGCATTAAAAATAAACTATTGTTAAAATCAAGTCCTTGTTCCCACCAGAAAAAGACCTGAAAAAGACCTGAAAAAGACCTGAAAAAGACCTAGAAAAGCCCTGAAGAAGACCGCAAAAAGACCTGAAAAAGACCGCAAAAAGACCTGAAAAAGACCCGCGAAAAAAAGACCCGCGATTAAAGACCCGCGAAGAAAAGACCCGCGAAAAAAGACCCGCGAAAAAAAGACCCGCGTAAAAAGAGACCCGCGTGAAAAGAGACCCGCGTGAAAAGAGACCCGCGAAAAAGAGACCCGCGTAAAAAGAGACCCGCGAAAAAAGAGACCCGCGAAAAAAGGCCCGCAAAAAAGGCCCGCAAAAAGGCCCGCAAAAAAGAGACCCGGAAAAAAGACCCGCAAAAAAGACCTGTAAAAAAGATCCGCAAAAATGACCCTGAAAAAAGACCCTTAAAAAGACCCTTAAAAAACACTCTTAAAAAGACCCTTAAAAAGACACTTAAAACATCCTTAAAAAGACCCGAAGAAGACCCGAAGAAGACCCGAAGTAGACCCGAAGAATACACGAAGAAGACCCGAAGAAGACCCGAAGAAGACCCGAAGAAGACCCGAAGAAAACCCGAAGAAAACCCGAAGAAAACGCGAAGAAGACCCGAAGAAGACCCGAAGAAGACCCGAAAAAGACTCGAAAAAGACCGGAAGAAGACCGGACTAGAGAAGACCGGAAAAAGACCGGAAGAATACCCGAAGAAGACCCGACGAAGACCCCAAAAAAACCTGAAGAAGACCCGAAGAAGACCCGAAGAAGACCCGAAGAAGACCCGAAAAAGACCCGAGGAAGACCTGAAGAACACCTGAAGAAGAACTGAAGAAGACCTGGGCAACCAGGTGGGAACGTCGTCTACATAAAAAAAACTGTGTGCAAAAAAGTGGCAGTTCCGGAATTACTTTTAAACGACATTCTTAGTGGGTAACACATTCCTTAAATCCCAACACTCCAGCTGGCTATGTTCATCTAATGACCCCCTCCCCCTCCCCCAACACGGAATTTCTTCTGGCAATTCATATCGCACCAAATAAAACAAAGAGGACTGACTTTAAATCGATAACTTAGCTGGAGCATCAAGATAGAGCAACAAATAAGGACTGTGGTCTGGATGCTCCACCTGTGAAGAACCGGGCTTGTTCTGCACACACATGCAGTATCAACACCTGAAATGAGTGCGCTGCCGTTTCCATCTGCACTTGTCAGCTGAAAACTCACCACCTAATGCCTTCTCTCTTGCCTCTTGTGTGCAGGTATCTTTGTCAAACATGGCGTTCCCGTGAGTCGCCTTTACATTCTTTCTGTTCTCTTTCTTCTACTTCTCCGACTTTCTACTTTGCCTCTTGGCTTTCAAAACAGGTGTCTTTGTGTCAGGAGTTCCATGCACCGGGGTTAGCTTTGCTTTTATGTCATTACCGGTATTTTCAGTCAGTCTTCATTGCTCCTTGGTTGAATAACAACTTCCTGAAGAATCGCCAGGTTTTTGTCTGAAACATTGCTAGAACAAAATAACCGGTTGAAGTGTCGGGATTCGAGGAATCAATATGTATGAATTGATATAAGAGAGGGGTGGGCTGTCTGTTTATCATGTGACCTGTAAACCTTTATATACATGTATATATAGAATTGTTTAACTGCAGACATGTACAGTTCTGTTTCGGCCTTTGTGGCCTCATCAGTGCAGTACAGAAGCTGAGACGAGGTTGCAAAAAAGCCAAGACTTTATCACTGCTCCAGCACCTTCCCGCTTGTGGGAATATCCCAGAAACTTAGGCTGCCATACCACGCCAAGAGTGCTCAAACCACCAAAAAAAGCAGTGGGCTTTGAAAAAATGCATATATTTATCACCAAAGAACCTGTTCAAATATTATATATGTATCTCTTAAAGACTGCCCTGGGTCCTGGCTCCACAGCACTGCACTGATGAGGCCCAAAAGGCCGAAACAGTCAGACTGTCTGCAGTTTGTTATGCTCCTCGACTTCTGTCTTGTTGAGCACTCTGCCCTGGACCTTGACGTTGCCTCCTGGCCTTTGTGCTGGCTCCTTGGCTCATGCCTTGTCGAGCACTTTTGGCACGTTGCAGGTGGCTCACACGTGTTGGTGGGTCGATGGTGGTTTGAACCCACAAGTATCGAGTCATCTGGGGGTAGTCTTAAAGACTGCCCTGGGTCCTGGTTTCACAGCATTGCACTGATGAGGCCCAGAAGGCCGAAACAGTCAGACTGTCTGTAGTTTACACACTAGGGCATCAACGAATGTTCTATAAGGCCTGTCGACCCTTCTGATCCTTAACGAACATATTCTAGAATATTCTTTAGGGGCCGTCGCCAATTACCGGCATTTTTTTTAAACGAACGATGCTCGTTTTTTTTGGGGGGGGGGTTCAGAGCTTGTTCGTTTGGAAGAAAAAATCGGCATTTTTGGACTGGGCTCGACCGGTCGGGCCCAGCAGCCGATCGATCAGGCGTAGATCTACGGTGGGCGCAGACGGTGGACGGGCAGCTTCGACGGGCCCGTTTTCGGCCAGTCTCGCGCTCGCGTCGCTCCAAATTTCCGGGCACCATCGGCATCGGCTTGTCCCAGCCATACGTACATGTATGCATGGCCCGCGGCCGGCGCCTTAGCGGCTCGGCTCAAAGTTTTCGAGCCCTGGATCGATCATAGATTTTCGCATTTTCTAAGTAACGCGCTTTTCTCATGTTTCTCTGACGTCATTATCTGGATCGGGCTAGTGCTGCGCAGAACGAATGGCGGAAGGTACGCTCCAATCCCGCTGACGTGAGGAGACGTATCGACGAGCTGGACACGATGGCGAAGAAGGCGAAGTGTGCGTCTGGATGGAAGGTCACGGTCACAGCTAGTCCCCAGCCATCCCCGTCGTTATCCGACAAATCGGCGGCTGAGCTCGAGGCA
>JAOWAR010153472.1:0-11072 GCA_028571005.1 Clathrina lutea
GGATATCTTCTGGATAATGTAGTATAGGTAGAATTCTGCTTGTCTGTGGATATCTTCTGGATAATGTAGTATAGGTAGAATTCTGCTTGTCTGTGGATATCTTCTGGATAATGTAGTATAGGTATAATGCTGCTTGTCTGTGGATATCTTCTGGATAATGTAGTATAGGTAGAATTCTGCTTGTCTGTGGAGATCTTCTGGATAATGTAGTATAGGTAGAATTCTGCTTGTCTGTGGATATCTTCTGGATGATGTAGTATAGGTAGAATGCTGCCTGTCTGTGGATATCTTCTGGATGATGTAGTATAGGTAGAATTCTGCTTGTCTGTGGATATCTTCTGGATGAGGGCGTCTATCTTTTACTGTATTTGTTGACCAGAATGACCGGCCAGAGTGACATGAGACCAGAGTGACAGGATCAACCAAAGTGACATTGAGTTGTTTTGTGTTGATTTGTTTGTTAGGCCCTTTACTCGCGCTTAGTGCCAACTGTGAAAGGGAAACGCAGGTTTTCTGACATCCAGCTTGCTCGTCTGAAGGTGAATGTTTCAACGTCTTGTCTTGCAGCTTTCTTTCAATTGTTGGCAAAGTTTTACAATGTTTCAAGATCGCCAGAAGGAAAAAGGAGGGAGAAGATGGATGGAAGAAATTATGTCAGAAGGAAGGCATAATGTTATCAAGAAAAAAACTACTTGAAAACATGTTTGACTGGAGAAAAGGATGGGAAGAAAGAGGAGAAGGATCAGAGGAAGAGAGGAGGATTGAAGGAGGAAGGGAAAAAGGAGGGGACAGGAGTGAGGAAAGAAGCTGCGGTTCATTAACTAGTGTCGGCTTCTGTTGAAGATGGAAACACAAGAGTGGGAAACACCCTGTTCATGAGCTTATCATCTTTACCCTTTCCATGAGCTTATCATCTTTTTCATCATTGCGATAAACTTTGGTGAAGAAGGAAGTTTGACTTCAGTCTAGTAAAGAGAGGTCGGTGGAGCTCACAGCTGTTTCTTTGCCATTCTGGTTGTTTTTTTCTTTTTAGCGTTTGGGGATTGACAAGACTGATCCTAACGAACTGACAGAAGATGAGATTCATCAATTTGCTCGTCTTGACATCGACCCTTCCACCATCACCTGGCAGAGAGTGATTGATACCAATGATCGATATTTGCGTAAGATCACTGTTGGCCAGTCTCCAACAGAGAAGAACATTACTCGAGAGGTGGGTGTGTCTGTGAATGTGTCAGTTTTTAAAGAAAGGACAGTTGAAATGGTGTTGAGGTGTTGAGAATTTCAGATGGGTAGATGGCCCATGTCATCAGTTAAAATGTATACCAATGCAGGACAAAATCCTGTGAGAAATCTTCACAGTGCTGTGAAAAATCTTAACAGCGCTGCAGCCACCTGTTTTGTGATCTTTTATCGTGATGGGAAATGCAACTATCGACTACAGGGATAAGAGTGGCTGGGTCCCATGCCTGTACAAAATACGCAGGGACGCAAAGAAAAGAAGATGGAGTGACCATTCAGGATGTTTCAGTTCAAAGGGCCAATCAAAATTGGCTGCAGTCCAACGTCTTCATCTGAAACTGCTGAAATTTTTCTCCCGAATTCAGCATAGTCGAAGTCCGTTCTTTTGTGTACCTTGCCAATGATCTGTCGTCATGCTTGCAGTCCAACTTGCATCTTTTGCCCCTTCAAAGGCTGAGCAGATCGTTCGTGGTTTGATGACTCAGCGGCTGAGTCGATGTTTGAGTACAAGACCACATTTGGTGCAAAATGAAAACAGTTTGCGAAGTAGGGAATGACGAAGCTGTTTGATGGAACTAGTTACACACTGGTTTCTCATGGTTTGGGGGAAGTCCCCAATGTATCACAGTAACTTTACAACATGGACCACACATTTTTTTCATTGGTAAGTCTGTCACACAAATAATTTTCTTCCTGCATCTACTGCAACTTGGAGGGATTTTTCAGAGGAACAGGTTTGTGTTGAGGATGATGATATGCCCTTGTTCGGTAATGTAAAGATGCAGATTCATGTGCAGAATGTGAGAAAAGCACCATGGCCTCCACCAGTTTGTTGATGGTAATTCAGTTTGTTGATGGTAATTCTGCATGCACCAAACGTTTTGCTCCCTCACAAACTGTCAGCCACTCAATCGGAAATTGTTCGTCAGCCGCTTGGATGTGACCAGCCACACCCCTTTATTCTTATGGTCATGTAGATTTTTCTGTGGAAATGGCGCTTTTACTTTCCAGGGTGGCTCTCGATTGTGCTCTCCTCTTACAGACTCAGTTTGATATTACTGTGGCCAGTGAAATCATGGCAGTTCTGGCTTTGACAACGGACCTGGCAGACATGAGGGAAAGGTAAGAAATAGCTCTGTTTTGTCTGTTGTTGTTGTTGATTGCAAAGTTGTGCATGTGTAATTAAGAGTTCAATGGAGACGGTGTATTACAACTTTTCCATGGGACGGTACTCTTTAGTTGTGGTGTCATCTTTCCATGGTGATGGTGTTCTTCAGTTGTGCTGTCATGTTATGGTGGCACTTTTGTATTGGCAGATGCTACAGCACATGCAAAACCACTCTGACACATGAGAGAGAGAGAGGGAGAAAGAAAGAGAGAGAGAGAAAGAGAGAGAAAGAGAGGGAGAGAGAGAGAAAGAGAGAGAGAGAGAGAGAGAGACAGAGAGAGAGAGAGAGAGAGAGAGAGACAGAGAGAGAGAGAGAGAGAGAGGGAGAGGGGTCCCACAACACATGATGTACAGGATAATGTATAATAGTACTAGCTGATCAACCTGTTCTTCGCCCGGGGTTTGAAAAACTATCCATTCACTGCTCCACTATTGGAACTCGCCTTCGGCTCGGACTCGCCTCCGGCTCGAATGGCACGAATCCAATTGTACTCTGTACACCACACGCGGGTGAGAGGTCGCAGCCCCGGGGCTATGTAGATCAAAACCCGTTGCCATGGTGCAAAAATGGCCACCGGGCCTTCGACCGTTGATCGATGGGCCCAAAAGAGTCGACAAAAAGGCCAAAATCAAGAGAAAGAACCCACGGACGGGCATGAAAACCGGCGAAGGAAATGACCAGTGGGACAGAGGACCCCCACGGGCAGGTGTGGCGGTCGCCCCTTGCCCCATCTCGACGTTTATCCCGGACACACAAACACACACACACACGCTTAGCGCAGTGCAATGGAGCTGATGGATGAGCGTCTTTGAGTGTTTGTTCGAACTGACGTGAGGTTGCCTCTTGTGGTGCAACTGGTAGCACACTGGACGAGTAATCTAGAGGTTACAGGTTCGAATCCCGTCGAGAAGAACTGGCACTTTTTTTTCGCTCAGACTGTCAGCTCTAACTTTCGTCTCGTAATAAGACACGCTTCCTCCGGCTCAGCCGAGGTCCTCGGAGACGCCTGGTGGCAGTCACGGTCCGGCGAATAGGAGTTGGGGTGTATAGTAGTGCATGCTTGTGTTTAGCGCAGTGCAATGGAGCTGATGGATGAGCGTCTTTGAGTGTTTGTTCGAACTGACGTGAGGCGTGCCTGCCTCTTGTGGTACAACTGATAGCACACTGGACGCGTAATCTAGAGGTTACGGGTTCGAATCCCATCGAGAGGAACTGGCACTTTTTTTCGCTCAGACTGTCAGCTCTAACTTTCGTCTCGTAATAAGGCACACACACACACACCACACACACACACACCACACACACACACACACACACACACACACACACACACACACACACACCTGCTCCGTCACGGCCTGCTTTGCCTCCACATCGGCTAGCTGCTGTGACAGATGATGAGCCAGCTGCTGCTGCTTCCCAATCTGAGAGTGAAAAAGGGATGAATGTAGGCCAACTCAAATACTTCATTTTATTGACATGATGGAACAAGGAGCTCGCAATCACCTCCTCCTTCAATGCATACTCCATCCTGCCTTGGGACTGCTTTTCCATCTCTAGGCTCTTCTCCAAAGCGTTGTTAGCTCCAAGCGACGTCTCAAGATCTTCCGAGGCCATGCTGAGGCGTGTCTTTAGCGAACTACATTCCGTTTCCAGCAGGCGGTTTGTTGTGGTCAAGCGCGCAAGCTCCGCCTCCAGCCCACTGGCTTTGGCTCTCATCTCGGCTAACTGAATTTCTTGCTCCTGGCGTAGACCCTGAATGTCGCGGTGAGCTTTTGTCTCAGATACAGCCAATTCTTGGAGCTGAAAAGGAAAGAAAGGAAAAGAAAAAATAACGCATGTACGTGTGCAAACACACACACACACACACCCACACACACACACACACACCAAATGTACCACTCAGGGAAGCAGGTGCCCAGCAGACAGTAAAGCACAAGAGGAGGCTGGGAAGGTTCTTCTAGTACTGGAAAATTCTTCATGGTTCAAGGCATTCAACTAAGCAATGATGCACTTCATGTGAGAGCCAGTTAAAATTTTCATATACTCTCTGACTCTCCCTCTATGCATCCTCAATACAGCCTCTGTGGAATTCCCTTCCTAGACTCCACGAGAGCTTCAACTCTCTGGGTCGCCAAAACCTGCAATCTCCAGCAGAGGTCATGCAACGCTAAACTATGGAACACATGAGCAAGACCTTGCTGGCACTCGAGGAGCAAACTCACTCCAACCTTCCAAGAGAGAAATAACAACTCAACACAATGCTCAAACACACAGAGAGAGAGAGAGAGAGAGAGAGAGATGGGGTGACAGAGAGAGAGATAAATCTGAACTTAAGCAAGGCAGTTGGCAAGCATCATCCAAACATACAAACCAGGACAATATGACATGTGTTTTGTTATGAACAAACTTAGCAGCTAAAGCTATTTATAAAGTTACGTTTTCCACAGCCTCCCCTCACCCCTTCAACACAAAGCCATGCGAGGCGAGCACGAGCCTCTCCACAGAGAGCCTAGTTCTCTAACAGCAAGAACAAACTCTCACCTTCCTGTTGAGCTCGTCGTTCTCCAGCTGGTGACGTGTCCTCATCTTGTCCATTGCTTGTCGTGTCTCTTGAAGCGAGCTGCGTAGCTGATCGACCTGCAAAACAGGCCACATCCAAACAAATCACCTTTCCTCGAACCACTCGAGCTACTCGTTCACGTCGAAGTAGTACAAACTGAATCGGTACCATATTCTTCATACTGTCAAGAAGAACTGATGAACTTTCAGCAAGACTCGTTCTCTACATACTGAAAACGACACGAAGGCAAAAGGTGGCAAAATCCTGAGGTTCCCCTACTCACGCACTACAAGATTCGACGAGAGAACTACGCTTAGTTACGCATGTTAAGGACTCAGGGCACTCACATCCATATTTCTGAGTATCAGCCGATTATTTTTGTCCCTACTCAGATCAAAGTGAACTCTCCTCACGAGAGCTTGCCATTGGCACATGCTAGATCTGTTGAAGCGATTTTTTTTTTTGTCATTGTTGGTGGTGCATTCCTTTCCTCACCTGCTGCTGGAGCTTCCCGTTTTCTTGTCCCAAGAACTGTGATACTTGGTGGGCAGCGGTCAACTCCTGTAACGTCTCCTGCTGCTGCTCCGACAAGCGCTTGAGCTTTGGGAGAGTGAGGAGAGAGAAAGAGGAGGAGGAGGAGAAGGAGGAGGAAGCAAGACATGAGACATACACACACACACACACACACAAAAATGAATCTTCAAGGCACTTTGAGCTTTGGAGGCCCCAACAAATTTCAACATGCTACCAAATTTACCCAATATTTTGTCAATGTTTATGTTGCCATGACAACTTAGAGAGGAGAATGAAGATGAGATCTTTTACCTGCTCTGTGTGCTGGCTCTGCAGCCGCCCAGTCTCCTGGACGAGTCTCATCTCCTCCTCTCGACTGTGGCTCAGTTGCTGCCGCACCTCGTTCAGCTGCTGCTCCAACATCGACTTCTCCTCCTGAAGGCCCCTGAAACCACGAAGCAAGGAAGAAAGTCTTTTACAATCTGGTTGACAATGGAGGTAACAACTGCAAGTGTCACTTTCTAACGTTGCGATCAGATATTTATGCAGCAATGCCCCATCTGTTTGTTGGAAGTGTGCAGAATCAGCTTAGCCGTATTCCATGAGCCAAGAATTGAATGCTGGCTTCTAAAAGCTGATGCTCAAAAGAAAGAAAAAAAAAACAGCCATCTTTCAACTTTCTCTCTCTCTCTCTCTCTCTCTCTCTCTCGATCCTGCTCGCGTTTTTTATTTTCCAATCAACTCACCTGATCTTCGCCTTGCTAAGCTCCAAGTCTCTTTCGATACCATTGCAATGACTCTCCAAGCTCTGTACATCCTCTTTCAACTGAATGAAGAAAAATAATGGCAAGGAAAACCAAGACGACAAATGAAATTCCTTCGGAAGAAAATGCTTCACGGGCGGAAGAAAAGCCATGTCCCAATAGAAAAAAATCACTCAGCGGACTTAAAACTTGAACTACGGTTAGTAGGTCGAGCTATTCAATGTCATGTAGCGACTGGGTGTGAGTTCAACAAGATTGCATCACTACATCAGTGGTAATGCTAATGCTAGGCGATATGGCATCGAAGGTTCAATCCCACTTCCAGTGTATACTTTCCACTTTCCTAACATCTTTGGAAGAAGAAAAAAAAGGTCTATGACATGGCAAATGAAGACAAACGATCTCTAACCTTGACAATTTGCTGCAAGGCACCCTGTTCACTGTCGGCAATCTGCTTGACCTGTTCTTCATGAAGACTTTGTGTTTTGGTGGCTTCTTGTTCAAGATGTTCAAGCACTTGGCGGAATTCACGGCTGCGTGCGGCCTCCTGCTGCACCATCTAAGACCATGCCACAGCAAAATTTCAGAAAGAAAGTGTTTTGAAGCGATTACAAATTAAATCACAACATTTCCCCTGACTATGAGGTCCTTGCGTGTCAAATCAAATCAACAGAAGAAACAAAGGATTTAAAAAATCAACACACCTGTGCTTTGGTTGCCTCCAGCTGAGCTTCAGTGGATTCAACTTGCTCTTCCAGTGATGCTTGCGCGCGTGCACAAGTCTGCATGGCAACAGAAAACGATCGCACAGGACGGTTAAAGTTCATGACAGCACAATAGTTTCGATGAGTTGGTGAGGCGCGCTTTCACAAGGCATAAATTCTATGCAGCTGTGTCATGAATCAGATAAAACCAGTGGTAACTCTTGGAGTGCACAGATGATCCTGACAGCTCACCTCCAGCTCTGTGTCTTTCTGCTGCAGGCGTAACTCTGCGGCCTGGGATTCAGTGTTGCGAAGCGCCTTCTCGTCATCAAGAAGCTGCTGAAGCTGAGCATATTGCTGCTGGAGAGACTGCTTCTCAGCGCTGAGCAGCTCAATGCTTGCCATGGCAGACTGTGAAAGTATTCAGATGACAGATCAAAGAACTGTGATGTGCGCTGCCAAGAAATGGCGTTTCGATGGGAGCAATGGCTACTATAAACTTTTTCTACCATTGAGCACACAGTGCATGCTGTTTGACCTTGCTAGAATATCAGTGGTGACATCATTGCATAGACGTGGAAAATGCGAGGATTGCCATATTATGCATATGTTAAGTATATATAGCTATGTATGCATGCAGCAGACCAGCAATCGTGAAACACAGTAAGCAACCAGTTTTGTGCGAAGCTGGAAAAGAAGCATAAAACCAAATGTTAAGTCTGTGCTACGTCAACACATTGCTCTTTGGTGAAAGTGGCCAACTGTTGATCACGTACTGCTACATCGCTGTCGAGACGTGTCTTTGTTTCTTGAAGCTGAACGATCCTCGCCTCGCTGGCCTGCTCGCTTCTCTTGGCCTTGCCCTGTGTCTCGTGAAGCACCTGCTGCAGCTGTTCACCTTGTTGAATCTGCCTAGCATTCTCACCTTCCAACTGGGCACAACGCTCCTAAGAAAACATAACATCAGCAAAAAAAAAACATATGAAAGGTCTGTAACCTGGATATCGAGAAATATACTCTGGGCAGAAATCTTCAAGAAAGTGTCCCCATTGGAACCTGTGGAGAATTGCCTTTGACTGTGGCAATCTAGACGGTGTGCCGCCCTTTCTTTGCACAATCCCCCTACCATGGCCTATTTCACAACAGCGACCAAGACCAAAAGCCAAACCCAGCTTGAAACTTCGCAAGAGCATTCTGTCAATTCGGTAGAATGAAAAGACGAAGAAAAGACACGGAGCCCGTGGGTTGGCCACGAGGCAGAGCAGTTAAGATCGTGGCATTCTGGCTGTGCTAGGCGTCGTAGGCGATGCCACCACCGATTCAAACCCTCCCAATGTCCTCTATTTGTCTTCTCATTCCAACGGACGTCATGCTTCTTTTTCGTTTTCTGTCAACTGAACAAAGGAAAAGAACAACTATTCAATTAATCTCCATCCTACTTCCCCTGCCGTAAGCCCAAGCTGGACCTCCCACCTGATATCGGTCGGCCTCAGCTTTCCACTCGGCGACCTGAGTTTGCAAAAGCTGCTGCTGCTCTTGAGCTGAGTCGAGCTTGTTGGCAAGCAACTGCCGAGACTTTTCCATCTGTAAGGAGAGCAAAAAAAAAAAATACAGAATGAATCGAATCTGATCTCCTATTCGATCAAATGTAAACAGACCAAACACACCTAGCCAGCTCGAACAAACACACACACACACACACAGATGGGCTTAGAAATGCCTAAGTTTCTCATAGAATGTTTTTCATGTATCTGGATGTCAGCGCGTCAACTGACAAAACGGGCTATCTGCGGCTCCTGCAGTTTTTATTTTGCTTCACAATAAGTCGCATTTCCCCTTTACCACAGCTCCACCTATCTCTTGAATCAGTTATCAACACTCTATAGACTGTTGGTTTCCTTACCTGTTTTGTCTTTTCCTGCTCGTGTCGCCACGCAAGGTCAATCTGCTGCAGCCTCTGCTGCTTCTCCTCCAGCAGCTTCTGTTCAGCGATGAGCTGTTCGCGCGTTGCTGCAACCTGCTGTGCCAGAGTTTGGCCTTCGCTTCTCGCCAAGTCCAGGTCGTGGCGTCGAGCTGCCAACTCTGCCCGTATGGCTTGCTCTTCCTGCAAATGAAGATCAAAAGCGCGCTCAAGGAAAACAACTTAAGCCACTACTCCCATCGACATCCCACAAGCACTTGTCCCCAACAAACATTTATCGCTCTCCAAATGGTGTTCAATTCATCTGAGCAGAAGTCGAACATGACACCAGTTCCATTACTCCCTTCCTGATAACCTTTGGTTTCAGCATAACTTTCCAAACACATGACTAAGCATCGCTTACATGTTTTAAGCGCTCCACGTGCTGTCCGGTAATCTCAATGTCCGCCTTTGCTTCGCCAAGTGATGCATCCAATGTCTCTCGTTCAGCCTCCAACCGAGTGATGGTTGCCTTGGCAACATCGAGCTGCGCTTGCCGCTGGCCTAGTTCGATCATTAGCTGCTGTATTTGGCGGCGACCGGCGTCTGAGTCATCGCGTGTTGAAGTCAGCTGTTTCGATACATTGGCCATTTCCGCTGCACCTTGCTGCAGCTGTGCCAGCTTATCACTCAGTTCTGCCTGCAAACTCGTATTCTGCACGCACAGAGAAAATGAGAGCATCCCACCAAAACGGATGAGTCGTCCATATTAGGGATGCTAACATACGTCCTTTATACACAACAATAATCTAGCTATACCTTTACATCATGCACGCATGTGTGCATCCAGGAACACACACACACACACACACACACACACACACACGGGCGCGTGGACACGCATACTTGCAAGGTTACCTCTGCTTCCAGGGTTGTCACAGACTCCTGAGACGTGTTCAAAGCTGCCCGTACTGCTTCCAGCTCTCCTTCCACCGCCTCACGACCGGCCTTCTCCTTCTCCACCTCACTGCGGAGTGAGTTGAAGTGGTCCTCCAGAACTGACACTTCAGCACGCAATGTGCTCACCTTGACCAAGAAGAGCAATGCACCAGAAAGAGGATCACAGCGTGAGAAGTGAGAGAGCAGCCATGCTTTGAATTGAGAGAATGGTCATGCTTCACTTTGACGTTGGGACATTCTTGGCAGTGAAAAGTCTTTCCTTAATCGAAGATGACAGTAGATACACAGGGTGAGAGGGATCGATGTCAAGGGACGTATAGCTATGTCCGAGGCACAACAGAAGATCAGGTTAGCAGGAAACAAACTAGGCTGAAAATGAAACTGAAAGCAAACGGTATGTTTGAACCTTAGGCTGCCCACCTGTTGCTGTTCTCTGGTAAGCGCCGCCTGCTGTGTGGTTAAGTGAGCTCTGGCCTCGTCGAGAAGAGCCTGCACACTGTCACGCGCACTCTGTGCTGCATCGACGCGCTGACGATGCAAGCTCAGCTCTGATTCAAGATGAGCAACCTTCAAGCACAAGAGCAAGCAAGACTTATTCCTCAAAAGACAAAGCGAAGTCTACTCTCTCAAGACAATATTATTCTCAACGAAAAAAGAAAGGACATGAGAATCAGTGAACTGGTCACTAAAAACACGACCTTATCTCTTTGGTGGTGAATCAATCTCTCTCTCTCCTTCCTCTTTTGGCCACCCTCACCTGTGATTTGAGAGCCACTATCTGTTGCTGACTCTGCTCGATGCTCACTCCGGCCACACCCAGTTTCTCAGCCACACTTGAGCGCTCCTTAATGCTGTCCCTCAGCAGGGAGTCTTTCTGCTGGAGATCACTCTGCAGTGTCTTGCACTCAGCGTGAAACATGGCCGACTTACGTTGCTCTTGCTCCATGTCAGCCAGAGAGTTGGCCAAAGCCACAGAGATCGACTCCTTCTCCGCTGTGCAATGCCGATAGATAATAAAAAATAAAAAAAATTAAAAAAAAAACACTCACTCACCAATAGTTAAAGTTGTTCTCAGTAACCTCTTTGATAGATACCCTCCCTCTTCCTCACTGTCAACACCACACTTCACTCAATTTCCTTATGAAACGTGTCTTCTCTTTTTGTCCACATGTACAAACTGCTGCATGATTCGATAAACTCACTCTTTCACTTACCACCCCTCCTTCCTACTTCCTCCCCTCACACGCTCCCTCCCCT
>JAOWAR010153494.1:0-11071 GCA_028571005.1 Clathrina lutea
GGCATTAGCTCACTGTGTTTTGAAGATCAACATATCTGCTGAGAGCAGAGCCGGGCACCAAAAACCAGAAGAAGTCAAAATGAGCTTCCAACTGCACGATGGCATAAACTCCAACACTGAACAAAGCAAGAGCTGATATCACCGCAAACACCTGAAAGAGAGAGAGAGAGAGAGAGGGAGAAATAGATGGGAGTGTGACAAAGGAAAAAATAACGGGTTAAGGCAATCGGTCCATAAAGTATTCCTCATGTTAGATCCCTTGCCCCGTCAGCTCCTCCCTGACGATGTTCTTACAATTCATGACCCCCCACCCTCTTTCACCAGCAGCACCGACCCCTCCTTCCCACTCTTCTCATCTTCTCTGTTCACTTCCTATTCCCTCTTTTCTCACCATTTCTATTTTTTTCTTCCTCACCTTGACGGGCAACCAGAACACAAACTTCGAGTAGTACTTCTCAAAGAACCGCTGCAGCCATCGTTCAGGAATGGGATGGCCTGGCCAAAAGTCCTTGTTTTTGACTTTGAGACACGGCAGGAGAGAGTCTCGACCGGCATCCACCCTAAACCCCGAAACAAATCCATAACACTGGAGTAAATTTACACGCATAATACCTGGAGTCCCTCACAAACTCCACAAACAACCCTTTCTAGAATGCATATGGGCTGCAGCTCCTTGCAAACAACCTCAAGATCTTGTTTCCCGAACACACCAAGTGTGAATTGGTAAGGTCATATACTTTTTTCTTCATAAACAAGAGAACACATGTGTGGGAGAATTGATTCAGTGGTTTTGCAAACATTTCAAAGAGACAGGCAGGTAAAATGCCACTCACCGTTTCGCATCTAACGCCAAGGCTGCAGAGAAGAATGTTACTTGGAAGCACAGGTCAAAGAACACCCCTGGAGATGAAAACCACGGCAATGTTAAAGACCATGACAATGTTGAAACCATGACAACATTAGAAACCATGACAATGTTGAAACCATGACAACATTAAAGACCATGACAATGTTGAAACCATGACAACATTAGAAACTTTGACAATGTTGAAACCACGACAATGTTAAAAACCATGACAATGTTGAAACCATGACAACATTAAAAACCATGACAACGTTAAAAACTATGACATTGTTGAAAACTATGTCAATGTTGAAAACCATGACAACATTGAAAACCATGACAATGATGAAAACCATGACAACATCAAATACCATAACAACATTGCAAACCAAGTGGGTGCGTCAGCAGAGCTCAACCTTAAACTTGGTCATGACTTGAGAAGAACCTATTTTTGATTGGCTACCACTTAAAAATATGCAAAGGAAGAATGGATTAAGACCAACACTGATCCTCGGGCATTGAGATGCTTGAACCTTCTGTTTATCATGATAATCAGCCTCAAAGAGTATTACATGCAAATACCAGCACCGGAAATCATTTCTGCAATCTTGGCAAAGTGAAATATGAACAATGAACATTTTTGTAGATCTCTTGGAGAATTTTAAGGAGAATAACGTCTTACCAACGCCAGCAAAGATGCAGAACGATTGAAGAGCGGGTAGAATCTAAGCAGGCAGAAAGAAGGATGCTATGATATGACAAAGAAACACTCCGACTTTTCATTTCTAAGCAGCTAGCAGTGCCGCCAACTCATGGATACTCGTCCTCTCGCAACATGGACAAGACCTTTCAGGCAAAGGAAAGCTTCAAGGGCAGTAAAGTCCTATGTTTGAGGTGTGCACTCACAGTCGATGCACCGACACAGAACGCCACAACGTCTGTGATCGACGTAACTGTCACAGATGTTCCCTGAAGAGGGAAAAATAGGAAAATCCAAAACAATACTGGTTTGCCCGGAACGCATCTGTGCCGCAGCAGCATGGGGAATTTCAAAGTGTTTGTGTTAAGAGACAATTTGCTGTTACAGAGGAACCTCGTCCTCGACCCTAAGTGCAAGCTAACATTTTGTCCAGATTTCCACAAAGCCCCGTCAAGGCTTTCTACTCGCTTGTGTCAATCTCACCGCCAAAGCGGCTTACCGGTGTGCATGTGTGTGTGCGCGCACGCGCGCGTGTCGTGTGTGTGTGTGTGTGTGTGTGTGTGTGTGCGCGTGTGTGTGCGGATGTGCGTGTGTGTGCGGATGTGCGTGTGTGTGCGGATGTGCGTATGTGTGTGCGGGTGTGCGTGCATGTGCGCGTGCACGCATGCGTGTGTGTGTGTGTGTGTGTGTGTGTGTGTGTGTGGATGTGGGTGTGTGCTAATTTTGGAGACTAGAGCAACTACAAGTGCACTCGCCACACAGCTCACAGCTGGTGCATAAAAAACTCGAACTACTTACAGCCAGTGACAGCGTCTTCCCAAGGCGTTCTGGCACGGACATTTTCTTGTGATCTTCTTCCGTGAGAGAATCCCAAGCTTGAACAATAACAAACATGTCGTCCACTCCGATACCTACAAAGGCCAAGGAAAATGAGTACAAGGGAAGACGAATGACAGTGCTAGTTCCTTAATTGACAAGGGTCAAAACCAAGTGTGGGTGGTTGGGGTGACACAGCACAAGAACATTAAGATCTATAAGGATCAGTAGATGACTTTAGACCATTGACCTCTTGTTGTCTGTGAGTTTCGTTTTGGTGAACAACTTGATTTGCCGAAACGTGCTTGTTAATGTCCCTGGCACATACACACGTATTCTCACAATAATTATTCTAAGAATAACCCTCGGTCTGCATGAGCACAACAGTCAGACACCGAAATCTCCTCAACTGCACAATTTGCTATTTAGCACATGATCCTGCCCCATTACAACTAACTCTGATCTGCCTTCGAAGTCCACCATATTGCTGTCAAGGCAACACATTACTTCTTTTTCACAAAAATGAAACAGTTTACACCGGGGCACAATATAAACAAGGTCATAGCTACGCTCAGAACACTTAGCAAGATCTATTATCTCACCAATGAGCATGAATGGGAGAACTGAGTGCACAGGGCCATAGAACAGACCAAAGGCGCTGCACAGACCGAATGACATCCCAATGGCCATTCCAGTACTCCCGATGCCGGACAGTGCCAACCAAACCTAGAACATGGGAATGGAAGGAGATAGAGAGAGAGAGAGAGAGAGAGAGAGAGAGTGACAGAGAGGGAGGGCGAGAGGGGTGGGGGTGGGGGTGGGGGAGAAGGAAGCGGTGATGAGTGAGTCACAGCTTGAGGCATGGTGGCAATGGTTGTAATGTGTGCTGATCATGACTAGTTCGTTTCTGTCGCCAAAGATTCCAACAACCTACTAATGTCCCCCAATCTTCACGGTTGACACACCGGGAGGGGAACTCCTGTTTCCGTCAGACAGTGTTTTTTCATTCTTTTTTCACTGTCAACACAGGACATGACCATTGCACAAGCAATGCATCCTCAATTATGAACTTCATCAATGTCAAAGCTTTATCCTAATTTTGTTTTTCCCACGCAGGTACTTTTGCCAATCGCCAGCAACTCTGAAGAAAATGTGTATGGTGCCATTCATTTTTGACCGAGAATGCTTCATGAAATAGAATCTATCTCCGCAATCTGGGCCACATGGCAATAAAACTGTCCACCTGGACTGTGAAGCCATCGAGCAAGTCTACTTTTGTGAATTTTCTGTCAAGTATCATGTGGCCACCCTGCACATCCGGCAAGAGGGCTTACTAGTCCAGCAGTGGAAGGACAACACTGTTATGACCATCTCGACCTTTGACTGTAGCCACGCCAGTGACCTTATCGCAAGGAATGTGAAAGTTGATGTCCATCACATGAAGCTTCCAGTGCCCCAGTCAAGGGCCACCAAAAAAACAATAACCTGTGATGGGAGGGATTGACATCTTTGGCCATCATCATGCCATGGCTTGTTACATGCTGGGACGGACAACGAAGCACTGGAAGACTCATTTTCATGATTTCACTGTCATGGCAATGATTCTCGCCTCAATTTAGAATTGCGGTGCATAGAGCATCCAAATCAGATTCCTCACCACCGATGCATACAACATGGCGAGTTTTGAGTTAATCCTATCAAACTCCTTGCAGGTATCGGTTTGCACGCTCCTCCACCCATTTGCAAGTAACCATGATCCAGCTATTAGGAGCTAGACTTCTTTCACCTTCCTGGTCACCAACAGACGAAATAGAAACTGTGACCACGGACGGAATGTGAAGCCCATTCAGTGAAATTGGATCTCTTTTTGCAGGATCTGCAGTGTATTGGTGCACACTTGGTTGTGGGACTATCTCACAAGATACCATTTGGCACACTTTCAGAATGATTTTTCCTTTTTTTCATATGAATTCTGTCACCTTTTGCACCCCATTGTCTCCTTTCTCTCCCTCTCCCTCTCTCCCCATTTTTCCCCTCTCTCTTTCTGCCTATCCCTCTCTCTCTCTCTCTCTCCCTCTCCCTCTCCCTCACTCTCTCCCCCTCTCCCTTTCTCCCTATTCTCCCTGTCTCTCTTTCTCCCTCTCCCCCTCTCTCTTTAGTACCTCTCCCTCTCCCTCTCACTCTCTCTCTCTCTCTGTCTCTCTCTATGTCTCTCTCGCTATGTCTCTCATTTTTTCTCTCTCTCTCCCTCTTTCTCTCTCTCTCTCTATCTCTTTCCCTACTCCCTTTGGTACAACCAGCACTTGATATGTCTTAAATTTTAAAATGTCTGCCCTTTCCGACTGTCTTTGGCCATAACAGTAAATATATATATTGAAGATATTCGTTCCAATTTGCTTTTCGCTATCCTTTTTACGCTCAAAAAAAAAATTCCCAAGTCAAAGCTTTGGTTCCGATTTTGCAAAACATCTCGCCCAAGTTGGTTGAGATACTTGGAAAAAGAAATTAGCCATGGGTGGCCACCTTCTTCACAAGACCGTACAATCCCAAAAGCTGAACTTCAGTCTTTACAATGAGGAATTGTTCTTGCTTACTCTTCCGTGAAGGCGGTTAAAGCGCCCTAGGTTGATGGAAACATATGTGAAAATGAGCATGTATCCGAGAGTAATGAGGATAATGTCGGCGTTGATAGCTTCTTCTGACTCCTTGTCAAATCTGTTCAAGATGGAACCGAAAACAAATGATGGCAACAATTAACCCTGTGACAAAGAATGGAGTAGTAGCAGCCTGGTCAAGAAAGAAAAAAAAAGTATCCAACTGACAATCTTCCTAATTAATTCCTTTTACGCGCTAAGAAGAATGCAGAAGAAAATTATCGTAATTGATTAATGCAAGGTGATAATCAATCTGGACATGGTTTCAAACATGGCACACATGTAGACACTTCTAGATTAGAACACCTTCTACAGTGCTGTCCACTCAAGTCACGACTTCTTGCACTCACCCGGCCCAAGTGAAGGGTGCAATACTGTTAACCTTGTCCCAACGCATGCCAATCACATTTTGGAATTTTGTCGAAAAGTCCCTACCTCTGCGATCCACCTGCACAAGAAGAACGGAACAAATGATGTGGGCCCATCTAAGCCGTACAAGTTATTTTCATGTTTCTTGTGCCTGCATTCATTTTCGCTGCTTGTTGAAGAAATATACTACACCTCACCACCCCCACCCCAAAAAGAAAAGAGAGCCTGAAAGGAAGAACAGTTTAAGCCATCGAAGTCTGCTTATTTGAATCATTCTTGGTTGATTCATACAATCGCATCTGAAGGCGTCATCATGATCATGAAATCATGGTGGTTGAGGGTAGGTAGTGAAGGTGCGCAGCGCCTGAAGGCCCTACCCGGCGCTGCCATGAGTTCCACGATCATGCCATTCGCCCAAAGGTATGATTCGAGCTCATACGGACCCACTTTGAAACAAACCGAAAAAAAAAAGAAACATGGGAAAGAAACACTTTACTCAATACATGTACATGGCCAGGAATGTAACGGTGTGCAGTCTGGGCCCGCTTTTTTTTCCTTTTTTCCTAAAAATCACGATCTTCCTTCTTTTCTCACGATTTCTATGAATGACAAACATCACAACACAAAAGCTTTTTTTTTTCTTACTGACAACGAAAGACGGGGTAAGCCATTCCAGGCAGATCTGGGATAGCAGGATAGCCCGACTGATTGCTTCTTCGTACATTTCACATCGATCGAAGTGTTCCCGCCGCCCGCAGAGGACAACGCCTCCCGCTAGCGCTCTTCCTGCTCTTCGGCGTTACCCCAAGGACACATACAAAGTCAGGGCAAATCTTGAGACTCGCCCACTTTGGGCCAGGCTGGCTGCAAAACGGGCGAACGTCCCAAGCCATTTCACAAACGTGTGGACTCCTCGACGACAGGCCTACTCATAAAGCGAAAAATCTATCAAAAAAGGCATTTACAACACCGAAATCAAGCGCAAAAAAATCCTAGCGCCGGCCACACATACACCTCTTGCGCGTGGTCAGGCCATTGGCCGGGCAGCTTTCTGTGATCACCGATCATGTCTCCACGTGCCCAATCGTCGATATAATCGATCCAAGCTCGCCGGTACACGTACACGTCGGCATCGATACGCGATATCGGGGCGAACGGAACGTGCACGTTTGCTGGCCGAGGTATGCAAAGTTGTCCCGGGTGCCAGTTTCCAGATTTGGTGAAGTTAGGCGTCTGGCCATTCTTCTGCTCAGGTTCAGCATTTGCTTAGTTTGATTTTCGCCGTCAATTTTTTTTTACTCTTGCTTAGACCGCAATAGCTGGCAAGCACTTCACTTCCGAGCGTCGTGTCGGTTGCCAATCGTTTCTGCTTCGCAGCGACAAACGCCGTCGAGTCAGCGACCGAGATGCAATGCAGCCACTCATCATAGCCTTGGTCTTTCCTAGCACAACGAGATATATCTCTAGCAAAGGTAGAATATCCGCGACGAAAAAGTACGAAGAAGTCAACTGAGTCGTCAAAAAAAACAAGCCTTCTAACACTGCAAAGCTGCTTGCTCGAGATCAGCAGAACAATCACGATAATGATGTACGCTGTACATGTACATGCGCACGCGTACACGTAGATCTGTTATGAATGCTAATGGGCGGCCGCGCGGGCGGGCGCGCCCGGCGCGCTGAGCGGTCGGTCCCATAGCAACGAGGATCCGGTGATCATGACAGTCACATCAGTGCGATATGACTGAGATTGCCGGTGTAACTCGCATTTTGACACCCGCGTAGATTGGTACCGGCGTCATAATACGCTAGCGTGGATTAGCACCATGCTACATGTATATTTCGCTACGGTATCAGCTTCCGCGTGGATTGACACCTGCCAGCCGATTTTGCCACCTTGTCTTGACAGTGTGAAATGGTGTGACGCAGCCGATAATAAATAATAATTGTTTCTCTACCAATGTCAAAGAAGAATCAAGTAACACCCGCGATGGCAGTGAAAATCAAACAAAGAAAAAATTCATGCCTCGAGTGGGGCTCGAACCCACGGCCATCCGATTTGCGCTAGGACGCTCTAACCACTGAGCTATCGAGGCCCACTGAGGCCCACTGAGCTATCGAGGCCATTCTTTGTTTGATTTTCACTGCCGTCGCGGGTGTTACTTGATTCTTCTTTCTCATTCTTCTCCTTCCCCACGTTATCTCCTCTCTGTCTACCAATGTCGTTTCCTCCGCAGTTAGAAAAATCCTCAGATTGGTTTTTACGTTCTTCTTCATCCCTCTCCATTCAACCGTGTCCAGCACGTGCAGTCATTCCTCATCTGCGTCAATGAATGAGCGAATGGAAGACTCATTCAAAACTGTACCCGGAGCATCACTGAAATAAATTTTAAAAGTCACAGAACATGATGGAAATTTGCCATAATACAAAATCTCTTTTACCACAACCAAAACTCCGGCAAGGAAGATGAGCAAGAAACCGCCTTAGTCGAGTTTGTGAGGAATCGTTGACTTGGGCGAATGGGTGTCGTTCGTTTATTTTCAAAGGCCTGTTTTCTTTTTTGTTGTTGCATTTGCCTTGTTTGTTTTGTTTTCGTTGCTCTATCTTGAGTAGCGCTTTTGTTAGAGTACCTTATTAGGTGCCCTATTTTGGTCAGCTCAAGTGTATTTGATTTGTTGAGCAAGAGATTGACCACTTCCTCATAAGGCTGTCTGAAAGATAAGACATGGATCAGAACTAGAGCTTGGAGTGACATGGTGCCAATCCATGTGGGCGGCAAAGAAAGGGTTGCCAAAATACATGAGCGGTGCCTGAATGACGCTAGCGCCAATCTACGTAGGGTGTCAGAATGCGTGTTTACAATGGCCATGCATTACGTTGCTTTGCCAAAATTACACTTGAAATGCCCCTCAGTCCCATAGGTGATAAACTGCAACAGACTTCCCCATGACCTCGACAGACCAATGAACACCAGTACTGAAAGAAAGAAACACAATCGATATCAGGCTCTTGGAATTTTTCCACAATTATCCTGAAAAATATCTGTTTCGTTCAACTTGCATAAGTATCCATTCGAGCCAGGGCTACTTGAATGATGGTGAACATCCAAACACCCACTTTAACTTTAAAGAAAGCTATTTCATTTCCAGGTAAGAATTTATTTCGGCTCTATACCACCGGAGACTTACTATTGCATGAACCAGGGGCATTTTTTTCTTACTCACCTCACGGCCTTCTGACTTGTCAAATGTCTGGTTGACGTAGAAACGGTAGACAGTTTGTGTGGCTGTGGCACCGATGATCCTTCCAGTGCTGTCTCGTTGGAAGTGGGAGACAATTCGATCAAGCTCTAAAGTTCCGCCATTCCACAGACTGAAAAGTTTCACACACACAAGCACATACACACACACACACACACACACACACACACACACACACACGAATGGACGCGCGCATGCGCACGCACACAAACACACAGAAAAAATAGGACCTTTTGTCTAGTTTTGCATGACAGAGTCGTGGTGAAAGTTTGCAAAATCTTTCCCACAACATGTTGATACAAGACTTGCAAAGAGCATACCATCTTCCAGACTGTGGAGTTCCGTGCGGTCAAGACGGCCTGACCTAGAAATTGCGCCATTGCCCATCTCTTTTAAGGATTACGTGCTGTTGTAGCAGATAGTAAGGCGACGCTCATCTGCTAAGTGATTCGGTTCAATTTCCAGTGTCGGCATGGAGTTTAAACTTCACTAAAATTAATTATCTTCGATCAAAGAATGAGTTTATGTATTTGACTAGCAAGGAAATGAACTTATTATCCTTTAACTTATCACCTGAAAAGCATAATTAAAGCATGACTGAAGGATGAAAAAGTAGTTTAGTTTTGGACTCACTCAGGCAGCGGCCATGGCCTGTTCACCGACTCAAGAACATCAGCAGTTGTCAAGTTCATGATAACATCTCCATCAAACGCCCATAGTGCCAGGATGGAAGAAATCCATGCACGCGAAGTTCCGAGCCTACAATTGCAGAAAGTGAGAGAGAGAGAGAGAGAGAGGCAGAGAGAGAGAGAGAGAGAGAGAGAGATAAAGAGAGAGGGGGGACAAAGAGAGAGAGAACAAGCAGGTAAGAAACATTACTGGAGCAAGCAAGACTGATCGCATGGCTGATCGGAAGATTTAATAATCAATGCAGTTCACTTATACTTTTGTTCAGGAAACAGTTGACATAAGCTCACAATTTTTCTTCTTAGAAGCTGAGTAAGGATGGCACGTCATTAAACGTTTCTCACAGAGCTCGGAGATTTTTTTTCAGCAAAAACAACAATGTTGAGAATATTATCCCTCTTCCTTAAAAATGGTCTCTTTTCTGTCATAGATAATGCTGTCAATCGCATTTATCGAGACACTTTGTCAGGTATTGATATCAAAGCAGGATCAGGCTTGTTATAACTTGACTTCTCCAGAATGGTAATACTAGGTCCTCACTGCATATCCTTCCATTCTTGACATAAGACAATATTATGACTTACGGGAAAGCCATTTGCTCAAATGAAAACGTGGCACTGCCATTGGTGGCATTGATGGCTTCGATTTTGGCGTGAATGGTGTAGAGCTGAAACCGAAAAAGGTTCGGGCAATGAACAAAACCGCACACCACAATCTATACATGTTAACTGTAAACGATCAAGCAGCCTGGACGATTGAAGGTTCAGTTTCCAGTGTAATATAATTATTATGTTATGGCCACAACATGCTTCAGTTTTTGCTGACGATTAAAGACAAGTTATATGTTTTTATGATGTGCGACAGCGGGCAGTCTTTACAGCGTTGTTCAATGGAAGCGTTCGCACCTGGCCCTGCTGCTTTGTTCTCATCACTGAGTCTTGGAATTGATGGGGCCGGTCAAAATGTCTTGGTCTCAACCTGCGCTATGACTCCAGCAGATAAACAGTGCCAGAAAATATTCGTAAACTTAAAAGTGACCTCTGTCTGTCCGGCACATTTTCTTTCTTTGTCATACACGACAATAGTCACCTGTTGGATGGTCTCGGCTTCCAGCACTCCAGCGTCTACAGTGCCTCCTGCAGTGCGAGGTTCGCGCTTGCCAATGTACAGGGCGATTTGGTAGGTTGCGGGAAAGTGAGTCTCGACATACTTTTGATCATCGAAGATTGGGGAGTCCTGATCAGCCCAGAGCTTCTCAACGCGAGCTTCCACCCGAAATCGCAACAGACCGGCAAGCGAGGCGAAGAAGAGAAGCGTCGTGATGCCAATGACCGTAAAAGGCCGGCGGCCAACCAGCAGACCAAGTCTGACAGACAAAAGCACAAAATAACCAGATAGTCTGAATTTATGACAAAGACACAGGAAAAGAAACCTTCAACCCCTTACCCGTATCTTTCGGGGGCCCGTCAATTCGAATCACGTTGCCGCTGCTAAGCGCTCTCGCTACTAGCATCTACCAGATCGCGGATTCCCGTGTTGACGAGAAAACCTGAAGCTGCGCCATTGCCCATCCTGGCGGAGAGTAAGGCGACGTTCGTCTGCTGGTTTTGTGCCGCAGTTCCGGTCTTGGCACGTCACTTCTATGAATTTATATTTCTTTGATCAATTTATTACCTCGGCGCGGTCACATCTCTTCTTTCCAATGTGACCACGCCAGCTTGGCCGGCTTTGACCGTTTCTTTC
>JAOWAR010153505.1:0-11071 GCA_028571005.1 Clathrina lutea
TCTCTCTCTCTCTCTCTCTCTCTCTCTCTCTCTCTCTCCCTCCCTCTCTCTCTCTCTCTCTCTCTCTCTCTCTCTCTTCCGTCATCCTAGTTTTCTTCAATTGTCTCATTCTAAACATCAGTACACTTCCACTCTCCAATTATTTGGATTTGTTTTCCTGTTCTCTAGCTCCACCAGATTTCGAGGATGGAATCATTTTGAGACGAGGTGCTACTATCGAGCATGTGGTAAGGAACAAGTTCTTCTTCTTTTTCTTCTTCTTCTTCTTCTTCTTCTTCTTCTTCTTCTTCTTCTTCTTCTTCCTTTTCTCAGAGACTGGTAAAAGAGCATGTGCTGTCGGTGCCAAAAGCGCTGAAACACAATGTTGATCGTACCAGATCATCGCCAGCTGGAATTTGCAATCAAGATCATGTGCAGAGAGTGGTGATTACTCAATTTGCAATCAAGATCATGTGCAGAGAGTGGTGATTACTCAATTTGCAATCAAGATCATGTGCAGAGAGAGTGGTGATTACTCCATTTCATCCACGTTCATTCTTTCCTGCAATTGACGTGACTAATAACATTTCTCTCTGTACTGGTTGCAGTGCCACAGGATTCATCGCTCAATCGTGTCTCAATTCAAGTACGCCATTGTGTGGGTGAGTAGTGTGGGAGTTACGTGGTATGCTTTTTACCAGGCATTAATATTCTCTGTTCTGGCCATCGAAGAATATGCTTCAGAGAGTTGGAATAGAGGTAGAGAGAGAGATACATTGCTTAGCATAGCTCCACTTTGGCCTGGAAGACATTAGCGCTACTTTGTCGCTGTGATGGAATTCTCTCATCGTAACGACAAAGTAGGGGTCGCAGCATCTGTTATGCCCTTTATGGCGTGTTATCTCTTGGTGTTTCCAATGGATAGGACGGAGTGAGGGGAGACTGACAAATAGAGAGAAGGAGATCTATAACAGGAAGTGGTGGGTTAGAGAAGTGGAGAGATGAGAGAAGAACAAAGTCTATGTTAAAATATTACCATGTGTTGAGATTGCACGCTCGAACTTGCCTTATCGGCACTGAGAAGATCCGACCACTCCTGTCCACCGGCCACATTTAAATCCAAGTCGATATTATGTCTGATGCCACAGTGGCCAAATTAGGCTTTTTTTCTTCTGTTGTTTCAAATCGGCTTGCACATCTGCGTGGCATCTATCTAGCTGTGAAAAGTTCGCTTATATTGTGCTGTGTCCTCCCCCACTTTCTTTTCAGGGCTTAAGCGCAAAGCACTGCCCCCAGCGCGTCGGCCTTCACCATGTTGTGCAGCATGACGACGTCGTTCAGATTGCGAAGAAATGATGCAGTTGCTGGCCATAACACGTCTTTACTAACGTTGCTGGTTGTGCTGTTTTGATCTCCAAGCGATGTTTCCTGCTTCAATCTGTTGCGTGTTTTTAGCGATGCAGAAGCAGACTGTACATATCCTTCTGGGAGCTCATTTTCTCTACTCCCTCTGCTCTGTAGTCTATTTTCTTAGTCTGTCATTCGTCCCTCTCTCTCTCTATATCTCTCACACACGCACTGTTACCAATTTCTCATCATTTTTTACACCCCATTGCCTGTTCACAGACTGGGAGTTTTGAATAGAACAGAAGTAGTAAACTGTCAAAAATTGTTGCTGATGGTGTTTTAATGCCAGGCTAATCAGCCCCGCAACCTTTCACCCCAAGCAAAGAATTTTGTTGTCCCTATCAAACAGCTTCGCAGTGGTGCAAGAAGGGAATTAAGTTGTTGTCCTGGCAGGTGAAATGTCCGATTGTCTGCGTTTCTCCTGCCCCCTCTCTGTGTCTGTCTGTTGCTAGTAGTTGCTGTGTACCCTCACCAGCTATGTATCACGCTATTTAATCAATCAATCAGTCAAACAAATCTACTACCAGCTTGGTTGGCATGGCCGAAAGTGGTTCAAATTTGCCTGTCGATGGACCTGATCACTTGATCAGCACACCTGATGTTCACTTGTCAAGTTCATTGTTGACATTGTGAAATATTCTTACAGAAAAGGCCATCGGTTTAAAGAACTTTTTTCATACAGATAGTAAGCGAGCTGTTCGCTTCATCAACTCAAAATCAGGCAGGAGGCAAGCAACTGAGAGGAGGGGAGGGAGAAAGAAAGAGTGATAGAGAGAGAGAGCGACATCATTCTTGTCATAGATGTCTAATTGGAAATACGTACCATTCTCCCCACAACTCATGCAGGGTGGCACATGCCTTAGGTCATCGAGTTAGATAAGCTTCTCATACGCTGGGGACACATAGGAAGAAACCAGAAGCCCTCGCTCACCCGTGAAGTCCTCTACATCGTACTGTGTCCTCTTCACACCAATCCACCAATCTAGATCATCGAGGCGATCCTCAATGAAGATCAGCTCACCACGTTTGAAAGACAGCTCGTCCTCCGCACTGGCACAGTAATCCCACAGCGCCACGAAAATGCTTTCAAAAGAGGGCTTGTCAGGATTCTGTATGTAGATGGACTGTGTGTCAACAGAGCCTTTTGCAGTCGGTGCAATGGGGGCAACAGGTGCTGGGATGGGCGGGAGGCTGGACAGCTGCTTTCGCGAAGCGTATGGGTTCTGGTCAGGCGTTGGCGGCAGCTTCTGGAGCTGTTTGCGAGACATGTAATCGCTCATTGTTTGCTGTCGAGACGCGTACGGATTGTTTGATTGCTGCACAATGTCTTGTCTCGCCACCTGTTGCCGAGATGCATACGGGTTGAATGTTGAGCTCGGTCTCGTTGTCATCGTCTCGTCTGGAATAAGGTAGTCTTCCTGTGCTTGACTTTCGTTTGTGCTGTTCGACCCACCAGACAACTGCTCGCTGGGTACAAGGTATTCATCCTGTTCAGGGAGAGCTGGGGATGTCGGCTTTGACAGTTGTGATGCTGTCGGATCTTCATAGAAACTCTCGTCGATGACCTCCGAATTTCGACTACTCGTCGGCTGCTGGTTGTCGGCCGGCTCTGAGGTCCCTTCCACCAAGGAACCATCAAGAAACGATTTCGATCGACGATTTGCCGAAATGAGGGCGGCTCTTAAGGCGCCGATCCATTGTGCTCTTTCCTCGCTGCTGTTCGCTCGGAAGAAATAGATCTTCTTCTCCTTCTTCTTGGACTTGTTCTGCGTCTGCTGCGGCGTGAGCTTGAAGGCCGGCTTCTTCTTCGTACTATGTTCCGTCGCCTCGGATACGGTGTAGCCCATGAGAGCGATTTGGTTACGCTGGCGTTTGTCCTTGCCTGACTGATAGAAGTAGAGAGTGAGGTCGTGCAGGACCACGTAACGCTTCTGCCAGCTCTTGCCCGTCGCTCCGCCGAGCTTCTCCAAGAAGCCTCGCTGGCCTGCCATCTGGCTGATCGATCCCGCCGCAACAGGTTGAACGTTTGCCCCGAGCCCGTACGGATCGTCGTCCGCCTCGCCCGTCTGCAGCGAGTCTCCGGACACCTCCGCCGGCATCGTTGAGGCCCGAGGCTTCTCGTCCATCGTCGCCTTCGGCGGCAGCGTGCCAACGGGTCGCGGCGATGCCAGCGCCTCGTCAGCTTCCTGGTACACGTCCTCCTCGATTATCGACCCCACTTCCATCTCCGTGTACTCCTCCTGCGAGCCGAACGAGGCGGCGTCGCTGGCGGAAGTAGTCTTCCGCTGCGGGACGGCGAGCGCGGCAGCTGTCGTATCCATGTCCGTGTAGAACTCTTCGTCGATCGCTTCACTCGGGCTCTGTCCTTGCGGACGCCCGCCAGTGCCGGGCGGCGGCGATTGGAGAGCGCCCATGTCAGTGTAGAACTCGTCTTCGACGATCTCGGCCTGCGCTCGGCTGGCCTGGTCATGAGTCATGTCCAGGTACAAGCTGGCCGACGTGTCGAGTCGAGGCCGCTGATCGGCTTCCATGTCCGTGTACTCAAGGTCGACATCCTCCTCCTCCGCCGCCGCTGTCGACGACCTCGAGTCGGGAAGCTGTATCGATGGCACACCGGAGCTAGGCTTCGGAGGTAGGAACGGTGCGGGGTGCTGCTGCTGCTGCGGAGGCGGAGAGAGTGGGATTCGCTTCCCGAGCGTGTTGGCTTTCTCCAGGGTCTTCGCCAGCATCGCTCGGAGGCTGGTTCCTTTACTGACCGTGATAGGAGACAGGTTTTCCTCGTCGATGATCATGGCGAGAAACTTGTCTACACCTGGAGTGCAAAGAGGAGAAAAATATATCAGCGCGAGGAGAACACCACTTGCATGGTGAAATGGACACTGTAAAGACGTGTGGAGCAACATCCACGAGAGAAAATGAACAAAACATGGAAGGAGTGCAAATAGCGACTGGAGTCGAATGGGCGAACGGACAAGGACTGCATGTGTTTATCCGATGCCTAGCACGAAACTCTTCGCATTGGATCTCATTCCGATTCCGGAATCCACAAACAAGCAAAGCTTAGAAATTAAGAAGAGAGAGAGAGAGAGAGAGAGAGAGAGAGAGAGAGAGAGAGAATGAGAAAAAAACCCAATAGGCTCGTCGTCCAAACAAGACCAAGGTACTTTCTGCTTGACTCTGCAGCGGCTACGCGCACGAGCATACACGTGCATGTCATCACCGCGATAGAGGCTCTTTCAAGCACCAGAGTCGCGGGCTTTCGCGTCTATAACAATGAACACTTCTTGAGGGAAGCACCGGCTGAAAGGGCCACTTGAGGCCTCGGTGAGCGAGACAAATAGGCACACCTTTCTCTCTCTTCTTTTGTGAGACGTACCATGAAGAGCTCGCTTCATCTCCTCCATGATCTCCGCCACCGAGTCCTGTTCCTGCATGCTGTCAGCTTCCTCTCCGTCACCTTCTGTGCCAGTCGTAGCGACGTGTCACTCAACGACAATTCCGAAACTACCGACCAAAGGCGGGCAATTTCCTCCCAATTCTAAGAGGAACGCTACAGAAACGCCAAGGGGAGCGATCTTTACAGCTGTCTGTTTTTTTACAGCACCACGCTGACGAGGTTAAGCAAAGTCCCTCAGCCGGCGCGAGGGTTTCACGGGGTGTTGAACAGACGGTGCCGAGAGATGAGTACTTAGACATACGGCTACGCTCGTAGGCTAGGCGCTATAGGGCTCTGATCTGCTCTGATCATGATCACGGTGTCGTTCAACATGTTCAAGCATGAGATACAGTCCTGAGCACGAGTGGACGACAGATCGACCGGCGCGGCCTAGCGGTTTGGCATGGCGGGTACGGATTGCGACCAAGCGCGCACTAGTACTAGCACATGCAAGATCTGTACGGTGCGCGCATATGCTACAAGCATGCTGGTCGACCGCTCCGGCATGTCACAACCGATCTACTACAACTTTTTTACATTTATACATGTGGTGCATAGGATGTTGCATTACAATTAAGGCTGAAACGAATGTCCGAATAGTCGCCGAATGGAAATTTAAAGCGAGTATTTTTTTCCACAGCGAATATTCGTTCAAGTCATGTAGGCCAGCCGAGAAACCTGGTAGCGCGCGCCTTTACTCCAATATGAATCTGCGTGCAGTCTGCACATGCAAGCACACTCGGCCGGCCCGATGTGCGGCCTACGTAGTCTGCATGCAGCGTGCACTGTACTGTACTGTACTGAGATCAATCTCCCAAGCGCACGAACCGGAACCCCTCCCGGGATCGCCCACGTGCACGGACGGACCAACTCAACATGCTCCGAAGCGGCATCAAGCCTCCGTCAGTCCAGAGAGAGACAGAAAGAAAAGGGGAGAGAGAGAGAGACAGAAAGAAAAAGGGGAGCGATCTATACTATCTCTCTACCAACTTCGTGTTCCGGCGCTACAAAACTGAAACGGTCTGCATGAAATGCCCTTGCTCCGCAGGATTGAAGTACTGTAATGAAAGAACGCTTGTCCGCAATGTTGTCATGGCCAAAGTTTGGAGGTCAGGCATTTGGTCTTTCTTCGAAGAGCTGCAGATTGAAATGGGAAGAAGCAGCCGTTGGCATACTCTGCGCAAAAAAGATGGCTTTTCACGGGGTCTCGCAATCTCCTAGAGCACCTGAACAGGAAGCACTGATCCCGGGCGCAAGCTGTTCGTGTCAAAGTCGAGTCGACGGAGCTGGAGAGTTAGAAAACATCGGACAATATGAAGCAAGGCCTGCTCAAGAGGCACGTTATGGCCAAGCCCCAAATGCGGCTGCCTGCTCGGAAGCGAGGAAGAACACCATCAATGAACTGATAGTAGATGGTAACCTGTGCCAGTGATTTCTGCAGCAATGGATCCGCAACACAAAACACTGAAGTTCCCTCCGAAAGAAAGCCGGCTGCAAGTACGAAGGGAATTAATTCAGCTTGTAAAGAAAGCAACGTGAAAACAGCTAGGGTCCATGAAGATGCCATGGATGTGCAGGAGCCTGCTGCAAAGCGGTATAGGGTGCCACTGCTGGCCACACTCGAGCTCCACAGCAACAGTGACTGAGATGATGAGAAATTAAGATCTGGTGGACGAAAAGTCGACACATACTTGGAAGAAAAGATTCGCGGTGACAAGGCGTTGGAGCCCCTGGAGTGGTGGTGCCGGAATAAGTCTGGCAACGTTACCTGTCTTTGGCCAAGGTTGCACGAGGCATTCTGAGGCTGTACATTTCAGCAACCTCTGTCAGCTCAGACGGAGAGAGTGTTTTCTGCAGCAGGCCTGGTCGTCAGCAACCTCCGGGCATCCCTCACGCCTGAAAATGTTGACGCCTTCAGTGTGTTCTAAAATAAAAACACCACGTACCAGCAACCACCAACAGCACTATTTCTAGTGGAACCCTCCGGCCTGAAAATTAAGCAGGAGAAGGATGCTAACAGCCCCATTTTGCCACAATTAGGCTAAGCAGCAAAGCAGTTGGGCTAAGCAGCATTGACTTAAGTAAAAAAAATATATGAAACAGACTATTAATGGCAATATTTCCCCTAAATGTACACTATAAAGAAAAATTAACGAATAATGAACATTCGTTCATTCGTTCGTTTTGGAATCAAACATTCGGGATGGGAAATTTGCTATTCGTTTCAGCCCTAATAACAAGCACTAAAACGATACAGATGGTGAAATGGCAGGCTGGCTGCCATTGTTTCATACTGTAGAACACCCATGCCATGACGTAAGCAAGGCATTGTTCGATCTCCACAAGCATGAATAGATCCTAACTAAGCCTCCCATATGCATGCGACCTGAGCTGCCAACAAGTCGATGTAGATCACAGTGCGTACATGTGTGTACCACACAGATTGATGTATTGACTTGGTGCTTTACTTTAAATAGATTCCAGCCACAAGTGGTTTACGTGGTTTTCCGATTACTATAGAGTGACTGGATTCATCTGTCACAGTCCACGTCTGCGTTAGATATGAACGTGGTAATCCCTTCACATGAGCCGTTTACACAGCAGTAGTTGTAAGTACTACCTTCCTGGGTCTGGGTGACTGACAACAAAGAAACGTCTGGTGTACAACCCATAAGGAAATGCTAACATTTAAGCTTCCGCTCCGCCTCTCTCTCTCTCATTCCACCTCTCTACTCTCTCCTACCTTGGCCAACAGTTTTGGCAGCATGGCCGCACGCTGCTCCATGTCGTACTCGGTCCACGCGATCAACGCCTCGTACACGCTCTCCTCGCTGCTTACGTTCAAGCGATCGCTTGACACCAGCCGCTCGAGGTCCTCGGCGCCCTGCTCGAGGAACTCCTCTCCTGCTTCGACGACCTTGTCGAAATTCCGTCTGGAGTACGCCTCGGCAGCTTGCTCCAAACGGCGCGCACCGTGTACGGCAGCGAAGGCACGCATGCCTAGACAGTTGGCTGGGTTGAGATTGCGCTGGAGCATCTCTGCAGCAGCCTCTCTCACGCCCAGCAGCTGCAGCATGGAGGCAACTCGTAGCGTCTCCTCCAGGTCGAGATCGTTCAGGCGCAGCTTGCCGCTGTAAAAGAAATCGACAAGGGCCGCGAGAACTCGCCCGTCCATGTCGTGCAATTTGACCGACTCCTGCCGACTCTCGCACAACCCTCCAGCGAACATGCAGCGAAAATAGGGAGAGCAGGCGGCCAGAACGACTCGGTGCGCCGACAGTCGGACGGTGTCGACCTCGAGCGTCACGTCGCACAGCTGCTCGCTGGCCCGCATGCTGCGGAGCGTGTTGAGCAGGCCCAGGCAAAGCGTCTCCTCGCAGTACACTCCCGACGACGACAGGCCACCGTCACCCAACATCGACAGAAAACGCTCGCCGCCGTCCAACGTTCCCGCCCATTTGGCGCCTGGTCGCGAAGGCCAGGCCATCCTCGCGCTCATCGCAAAAGATTGAGTTTTCCCCAGCAACTTACGAGGAATGAACTAACGGTTGAGAAGCAAGCTGCGAAACGAGGTTGCTCAGCATTGACCTTTGCTTGAAACCGATCTGGGCGAGGAGAGCACCCGACAGACTTTTTTCCTCCTCGCCGATGCTCTCGGCTGTCGCCTGAATTGGCCCACACGTTTCCGGCCGGCTTCGAACCACTCGTGCGCGATCGCGAGGGCGACAGCATGCACGCACTCGAGCTCGTCAAAACTGTGCACGGGGGTTTTCGAAGCGATATTTGATAGTATCTGCTTCGGCGCCTGGGAATTCGAAGAAATCCCATTGCCGGGATCTTCGTCGCGTGCACTATGTGCTGGACGTCCGCACCTGTCAAAAATGCCTGCCCGGGGCTTGGCACGAAACACGTCCGGATCGAGCTGCGGTGCACACCGCAAAGACACCACGCGTTTCACGGGGAAGCCAGAAATAGCACCATGGCATGTCTTCCCTACAAAAAAGTAAAGGCGGCATTGACCGCGAATACGCCTGGCTATAGATGGGGCTGAGCTGTGGTCTGGTAGTTAATGGGTTCAGAAAGATCCCTCCACTTGCTGAATCGATTGCCCTCTTTGAGCTGAGTGGCAGGAAATGATCAGTAGACTGTCCATGACGAGGTGCGGGGAGACGGCTGGTCAATTGAGTTAGTCAATATTCGCAATTGCTAGCACGGTTCGCGATAAGAGAACTGTTCTTCGGGCTGTCGATCCGATGTCTCTTTCCTCTCCTCTGTGCGTGGGCGGAATTAACAGTAAGAAGTGGATGCCATTGTTCTTGTGATGGCCAGAGAAAATAAAGGGAGCAATCAAGTCTGGCCTTTTCAGTCTCCCTCTTCCATTCAGCTTTCAAGACGTTTGTTTGGTGGAAACGAACGCCAAATCACGTTGCTGTATCGCTGTTTAGAGTACAGGGACGAAAAAAAAGAATACCTCAGGCCATGGGGAGATCTGCACTTGATGCTGTAAACAAACCCGCCATGCACGCTGGTGATTACTCTCCTTGGCTCTAAGCCTTTGGCGTAGTTCGACAACTGGCCACATTCATGATCAGTGTTAGACGGCTGCCAGTACCTCGTACGCATCCCCAGCCAACACGCCCCTGTAGATCATCTGCCTCCAGATCTTTTCGCAAACGAACTACATGTACACGGACTCGACGGTACGAACACACGCACAGTTCGTCGTCTAGTTGCTAAGGGCATAATGCATGCTTTTCGTTCCTTATCTCTCATACTTCGACAGCTGCCGTGGGGCGTTTCACTGGACCGGACGCCAAAACGCTACAGCGGTCAGCTCCCGGCCTCCCGGTGGTCTTGAAACAGACGGAGCAACTGCCGATCCGACCTTTTCACAATAATATTATTGTTTCGTGCAGACGTATTTTTTTGTTGCTGTTGTTGGTAGACCTATACGTGCCCGCCACCTGTACCGGAAGCCAAAAGGTTGTAGAGCTATGCAACTTACCGCCGTTAGCTCTATCCATGCGCGTTATCGTGCGATAACGTGATATCGAGTGTGCCCCTGGCGCACTCAGGCAGGGCACTGCCCTTGTGCTGACCTACACAATTATATATAGGACCAACATAAACATCACTGGTAAACGGTGTAATTTTGTCACGCGGGTTTTGTGCACCAACAACCGACGGTCATCAGAACACATCTTTAGTGTCATTCTCGTATTTGTCGTGCAACATAACTCAGACCAAAACGCGCAATGCACTGGCATGGTCGTATGTGCACTCGAGCTCTCCGCCCACCAGATCAAAATAAGTTGCGACTTAGTGGGACGCACTGTCCACACACATATATATAATGACACGTGCTCGAGCGTTAGCCTCCCCATTGCGCATGTTGCGTTCGAGCTGAAGCAGCAATTTAGAATCACCTCCAGATCTACGATCATCGCACGAGGAGTCCGTCGTCTTCAAGCATTAAGTACGCGCTTCCCCTTGACCCGGCCCTGGTATATCACCCTAACGGTGCCATGGTTCTGGCAGCATGGTGGTGTTCGATCATGATGGTCCACCCGGCAGCAGCTGGCCCGCAGCTGCACTCGCTCGTAGATCTACTCAGCGCGCGGCGGGCTCTTGTTGCGATCAAGGGATCATCTCGACTTGTCACGTCACGAAGCCCGGTCGATTGCGAAGTGGACGAGCTGGGCCGTCACGAAGAGGACTGCGGCATGCGGCGCGGACGTTAGCTTCCGGATTTTTGCGGCGCGTATTTCTCATGATCAGGAACAGGCTGGATGACAAGCCTGCCGGTTGGGATTCTGTTAATTGCTAGACGGGAGGCGCTGCCATGCGCCAGGACATTTAGCCAAAGTGCCGTCCTGTCTCGTTGCCTCCGTGACAGACGCACATATCCTCGAGGCGCGCGCGCCGTGGACCGTATCCTGGTATCAGGGCGTGATCGTCCATCGTGATAGCCGCACCTAGCTGCAGGCTTGTACAGCTATAGCGTTTTGGCTTGGCTGCAGAAAAAAAAAACACGCACAGGCTTGATCCAGCCTAATCGCTGCATGCACTCGGTGACTGTGGCTCTCAATTTTTATGATCCACCTTGGTTGTTTTGAAACCTGAAACCATTGTCCCTCCCTCTACCCTCTTCTCTACATGTCTCTCAGTCACCCTCTCTCTCTCTCTCTCTCTCTCTCTCTCTCTCTCTCTCCCCTCTCCTTCCCTCTTTTTTTCTTTTTTTTCTTTGTG
>JAOWAR010153516.1:0-11070 GCA_028571005.1 Clathrina lutea
CTTTCTCCTGTTTGCGTGGTTGCTTGTGGCCAAGGTTGCTGCATGCCAACTGCGGTGATGTTGATCAGTCGTCAGAATTTCCATGTGAGGCAGGCACAATCTGCTAGAGACTTGTTTCTTTTTTGACAAAAGTTCTTGCCACAAAGGGCAGTTCGTGTCAGACACAGCAGATAGTTTGCAGACCAATCGTTTAACCTGACTGAGGCTAAGTGCCTGATTTGTCACCAAAAGTGGGTGGGAAATGCCGGGTGGCTAAGAGAAAAAATACTGGCAGCTTGAAATATGCTCTAAGACGTGGCTGCTTGTGCTTGGTCTTGTGAACTATTGAAATGGTTT
The DNA here is from genome assembly GCA_028571005.1 of Clathrina lutea. Lineage (NCBI taxonomy): Eukaryota > Metazoa > Porifera > Calcarea > Clathrinida > Clathrinidae > Clathrina > Clathrina lutea. The sequence continues at coordinate 337 of JAOWAR010153516.1, forward strand.
ATTCTGGGAACACTCATGGCTCACTGGCAGCATCTTTGTTGAGCAATCCACCTAAGAACTTGCCCGAGAGAAAGTGGTCTGCTGTAATTCCACTGAGGAAATGACAGCCATTGGTATTACTCTCAGTCACTCCTGGCCTTTCTTGGATCGGCTGATTACTGAAGTAGGGAACGGTGTGTGACAGGAGATCAATGAGTGTCTGCAGAGGGAAAGATTCTCGGTCAAGTCCGTGTATCAGTCAGTGGGCAGAGCTTGACACCAGGGGAGGTACTTTTCCCCACAGCTACTGGTTTGTTTGGGAGGCTGGTGTATGCATTTTGATAGAAATACAGATTTGTTTGAGCTTTGTATTGATCTGAGACAGCTCATTTGGTTCTATGTGTGTGCAGGTGTCACATATCTAAGGCCATGTGGCTTTGTGTGGTTGATAGCAGCACTTGGCAAGTCCCCTTCTCTTATTGAACAAAGGAAAAGCTGTGTTCCCAAAATTGATATTTAGCACTGCCTTTTGGCTGCGTTTCTTGGCTCCAGTCATTGCCGTACAAACTCACCCGTCTCGGAGCACAGTTCAGTGAAGAAATGGCCGCATATACCCTTGGTCACATCTTGGCTAATGAGCGCAAGTTTGCTGCCCTGCGTGAGCGACAGAGGCAACGAACATGGTAATGCTGAGATGCTCTCAGTTTTGGTTTCAACTGCTAGATCTCTAGATTTCATATGAGATTGACGATATCAAACGTTTGTCGTAGTTTTAAGATTAACGGTATCCAATGTTTGTTGTAGTTTGGCAAAGCTCGACTTTGTCCAAACAGCACTACTGAGTCATACTTTGGGCCACGCTTCTTGTCGTTTCTTGTCCGTGATCAACGTTCAAAGAGGCACAGGAACGACAGTGTGGACGGATAGCAGGTTGCAACCATGCGCGAGTCTCTGCCATGAATCAGGATTGAGCATGCCCCCCTTTTCCTTGTTCTGAAGCGACAACTTGGAATTTTTGTCCAACTCAAGAGCATTGCAAGATGACTATTTGTTGTCAAGATTGTATCGTCTCAGTAGGTTATTCATGGGCTAATGATCTTCCAAACACTTGCGCGTTCTGTGCACTGATTCAATAGATGTTGACTAGTACCATGTTGAGAGGCTAGTTGGCAAAAGTTGCGTTTTTGGTTTTATTTTGTGCGACTCCGATTACTTTATGGTGTTTAAGGTGGCATTTTAGATATGAGTTGTCGCTGTGAGGTTGCTGGTGATATGCACCCTCAGATGGCACAGTTCTGCTTCACTCTACAGGGCAAACTTAGAATTCCGCCAAACCTGTCGGCCTCTCTCGTCACTGTCTGTAGGGATTCTGGGTTTTGGAGATATTGGTATAGAAAGTAAGTTCTGGCAACAAAGTATCTTTTCCCATACAGGCTGGCATAAGGATACTATGTGCAATGGTTGCTACTTTGATTTCGACTGATTTTAATGAGGATTTACGCAACATGTGTCTGTGGTTTCAATGAAGGGGAAATCTTACGATGAAGATCACCTTTTCCACTTCCTTAGACTTTCTCCAACACTGAGAAAAAAGAGGACTTCAGTGATGTTTCAAGAAAGGACATTTGTAAATCTTGGGGATTTGTAGAACGGGAAAAGACCTGGCAATGCAAGCTGCTCTGTTGTCATCCTCAAGGCAGACTTGGACTGTTGTTTGTTGTGAGGTCCTTGTAATGATGTTCGAAACACTTATGTCTGTGCGTCATCTTTGAGCATGTGAAAGCACGCTGTGTAGTGTATCTGCTGTGCATGGGTTCTGCTTGTGGGACGGGTGCTATTTTTTTCTGTACAAATTGTAAAATTTTTGGTTGCCTAAAACTCAGAAATAAGCCCTGCAACCGCCCAGATTTCCAGCCACAGTGTGCTGATTGGAACTTGCTCATCAGGTTTTAGCAAGATAATGATAGTTTACATTGAGAACACATCTCTCTCTCTCTCTCTCTCTCTCTCTCTCGCCCTCTCTCGCCTTTCTGTCTAGTTGCTCGCTGCTGTCAGGCATTCCGCATGACTGTCCTGGGAGTCGGGCGCCGGCAACGTTCTGAGCCTGTGCCTCACTGTGACCAACACAGGTACTTTGCCGATGAATCGTTTTTGGGAAATGATGGTGTTGGGCACCCTGGACCACTGTTGTAGAATAATTCTGTATTTCAGCCTATGGGCCATTGCTGGCTCTCTTTATTTATCCGTTCGTTCTCACATACGCACTTCCTTTGGTAGTGTTGTGTTTTTGTTTTTTCATCATTTACTCTTTCTTCTTTCGTTTGGCCTCAATAAAAATCTGTGGCAGAAAATTGTTGGCTTTCTGTCGATTGTTGTCGACTTTCTTGTCCAGAGACATAACAGGTTTGCAGGCAGTGTTGGAAGCCAGTGACTACGTGATCAATATTTTGCCGAGCACTCCTGAAACTCGTGGCTTGCTGGATGGTGACACCCTTCGTCATTGCTCGGCGAAGGTTAGTTGTCTGGGTGTCAGGCAATGACAATGATTTTGAGAGATTTCAATTAAGACCCAAAGTGAGAACAATAGCAAAGAATAACTGAAACGTCTCGGCATCAACGCGTTTGTCAGTCAGTGAGCTGACGAAGGCGTTGATGCCGAAACGTTTCAGTTCTCGTTCGTCAGTCAGTGAGCTGACGAAGGCGTTGATGCCGAAACGTTTCAGCTCTCCTTTGCAATTGTTCTCATTTTGGGTCTTAATCAAATCTTTCAACATCAGCACAGTGAGAGTGAGATGTAAATGTCTTTCTTTGAATGACGGTGATGTTGTCATGGGTGCAGGCTTATGGCATGTTCAAATGCCACTCTGACATTCTCCTTTGAGCACTGCATGTTCCTTTCCGAATGATCCAACTAAGAAGTTATCTTCTGCACCTGATTGTTCACAGAGTTGTCTGCTTGTGTCCATTGGGTTTGAGCACAGACCACCTGCAGTCCCTTGTCCTAGGAATCATTGTTGGTGGGAATTTTTCTGGGCTGGTTAGATGCAAGTAAGATGTGATACTTTGAGTTAGACGCAAGTTCAAGGTACACTGTCACGATAGTCAGTGTACTTTTTTGTCAATGTTTCTTTTAGTCGAAAATGTCAATCAAACTCAGTTAGGGCCTGATTGTGTGGTGTTCTCTCAGTCTCTGGCTGGATCTCTGTGGCCAAGGTAAATTCTAGTTCTACTTTGTCTGAGCGAAAAGGTTTGAAGTACGTTTAGTTTGCAGCCAAAACCTAACCCCGCACCCACGATCATTGAAGAACCAACCAGCGCTCACTTGAGCTGATCGTGCACGCCAAAAGTCAACTGTCTGGGATTTATTTTCTCCACAACAAAATAGCGAAAAAAAAATCACCGATTATCGTGACAATGCCTTTAAGGCGACAGTCTCTGCAACACCTAGTCGGTGCTGCATGCATCTGCGCAGGGAAAATATGGTATATGCTTATTTCTGAGGTTGGGTGTAATACATTAGCTATCCTGGATGTGAAGGCAGCCACATTTTTTGCTGGAGGCATGCAGACAAAGTGAAAAACTTGCGTTCACACAGCATGACTGTGTAGCAAATGATGAGTGCTTTGTTGAGCTTCATGCCCTGATAGAAGCACATCGTGGCCACCTGTCGAATTTGTTAGAAAAGAAGAACTTTGCGAAATCACTTTGCCTTTTCTTGCCTTGCGGTGCTGTCGATAGTGAATGAGACTATTAATGCCTGATGCATCGATCCTGTCCAACATCTCTGACTAAACTTCTTGAAGCTTGGCATTGGCAAAGGCACTTAAGGGAAACAGTCATACGTATGTCAAACAGGGTCCTCAACACATGGATGGCAATCCACACAAGGTTGAAAAGAAATGGACAGGTCATTTGCGATTTCATGGATGGCTACCTTGTCAGGTAGAAACACGAAAAAAAGCTTCCATGCAATTCTACAGCAAAAGATCTTCTCAAAATTAATGCGGACACCACCACAGATACAAGCTTTCATGATTTGACAGTGATAACGAGGAGAATGTTCGAATCAGTATAGAGTGAGCTGCACGGAAACCAAGAAAGGGCACTCTGGAAAGGGAACTGCCATTCTGCCACATCTTAGGTACAGCTGTGCATTAAGGGAACCGCCATTCTGCCACCTCTTAGGTACAGCCGTGCTTTAAGAAAACCGCCATTCTGCCACCTCTTAGGTACAGCCGTGCTTTAAGGGAACCGCCATTTTGCCACCTCTTGGGTACAGCTGTGCTTTAAGGGAACCGCCATTCTGGCACCTCTTAGGTACAACTGTGCTTTAAGAAAACCGCCATTCTGCCACCTCTTAGGTACAGCTGTGCTTTATGAGAACCGCCATTCTGCCACCTCTTAGGTACAGCTGTGCTTTATGAGAACCGCTATTCTGCCACCTCTTAGGTACAGCTGTGCTTAGGCGTGGGAAGGACTGTCGCTTTAAATCATTTGTCTTTGTCAGCAGCTGTGTGCTTTAAAGAAATGTATTCTGGTTCCTTCGCTTGTTCTTGAGATGTGACATAATAATGTAAGACTGTGAAAAGAAAAAAAATGACACAGGGAGGGCTCATGGCTGCGGCGCCATTGCCAAGCAATGGTTTTGGAGATGTGAGCCAGTATGAACTTTTTTTTCTTTTTTTTTTCTTTTTTTTTTTTCTTTTAATATTTTATGATTTTGCCTTGTGTGAAAGGTGTTTATATTGACTATAGTGTATTTGATGGATACATGTGTCTTGTCGTTTTTGTTTTGTGCTATATTGCACTGGCTATGATTGGCACGGTGGCATCGATGAGAAGATCTCACTAGTTTCTGTTTGTTCTTTTTGAAGAAAGGTGTCTTCATCAACATAGGTAGAGGCAACATCATCTCAAATGACAGCATTCTGCGAGCCTTGAAGTAAGTGCTGTCCTTGCATGGCCAGCATGTAGGGTTAGATACATCCTCCCTGCATGGCCAGAATGTGGAGTTAGATAAGCTTTCCCTCCTATGGCCAGTCACTTAGTCTTGGTCCTATTGCTGCTATGGTTTTGAAACCATGTTTCTTGTTTAGTGCTACTTTTTCTTCTTCCTCTCTGTCCCTTTCATATGGCTTCCTAAGATTGTTTTATTTCCTGTAGTTTAGTTTGTTGCTGGTATTGTTGTCCAAGGCTTTGGTTGTTAAGACTTTGGTTGTCAAGGCTTTGGTTGTCAAGGCTTTGGTTGTCAAGGCTTTGGCTGTTAAGGTTTGTGTGTAATATCAAAAAGGACTACTACATGGTATCATTTACTTTCTGCTGACTTCCCTCCTAATTTTTTTCCAATACTTTTGTAGAAATGAATGGATTGGTGGAGCCATCTTGGATTGTCTGGAGGTTGAGCCGTTGCCAGCGGATTCCCCACTGTGGGATTATCCTGGGGTAGGTCACAGTAACTTTCTGTGAATATTTTTCTATCTTGTTTGATTTGTCCTGCATGGAATTTTCAATTTGTCTTTGAAGAACAGTCGGCGTAGATGTGAAGCTGGCGTGGTGATGAAGCCTGTCAAGCCACTGAAAATATAGAACAACAGAAATTAAGGTGTGAAAAGTAGAAAGTCGGAGCGTATGGGTATTGGTGGGGATAAGTCAGTTATCTTGCATCAGAAATTGTGGGTATTTTCCGCAAGGAATGACATGAAAGAAGAAAAAAAATCTGTGGGTGCCATATTTTAGGGCTTAGAACTTTAGTGCAAGTGATTTCTTCCTGGATTTTGAAAGTCCAGACCAATCTGCAATGTCTAGAAGAACGCACCCATCCACAGCAAAGGAATGCTTGGTCCAAAATGAAAAGTCTCTTCACAACACTGCGAGAATATGATTTCACTGTTTTTGTTTGCTCAAAATCTTTTTAAAAAAATTGTTTAGTGCAAAATTCACGTTTTTGTTTTCTTTTTTTCTAGTAGTTCTTTTTGACTAGTATGTTTATGTTTGGGAAAATAGATATCTGCCTTGTGATGAAGGATTGTTTTTGCTTGATTTTGACGAGTGTGGCTGTGTGTTCTTCTGTGTGCAGGTTACCATAACCCCACACATTGCTGGCTCATCCTTTACCTTCAAGGTAAGGTCTCACCACTTTCTGCAAGTGGTCGCTGTTTGCCATAGTACTTGATGAATTGCCTGTTTTTTTTTCTGCTTTGCTACAGACGATGTAAAAGATGGGTCCATTGCTACAGACGATGTAAAAGATGGGTCCACTGGCCGCATATAGGAACAGCTTTCATTAATCTTTACAATTGAGAGATCCTGACTGGGTAGTCAAAGCACAAAAGGAAGGGCAATTGTCTACATATCACAAGCAATGAGTCTTGTTCATGGCTCGTTTTCTTTCTTTCTGTGTGTGTGTGTGTTTTCCTAATTTTGACTAAGGTTAGGTGCCTTTACTAGGGCTACAAGTATCCAGTACAACACACCATTTTATGTATTTTTTTTTCGTGTGTATACTACCCTTTTTGATGCAGTAATCTTCCCACCACCATAATTCCTTAGGTGTTGCTGAGCTCTTTTTTTTTCCTTTTATATGTTCACTTGCAGTTCTTGTTTGTCATGTGTGAGATCGTGAAAGTATCTTTACTTTCACCAAGTGTGTTGTTTCATTTCATTCATTTCGTAACTTCTAAAGTCATGTCTTCTTTCTGATTAAGCTTTGTATAGCCATTGATGTTGGGTGGGCAGCATACTTGTCCTTAACGTTTGGGTCTTGTGGAGCATGTTGAATGCAGTTACGTTTGGTAAATCAGAAGTGGAGGCCTGTCACTGCTGCTTTGCCCTTCTGTCAGTAATATCATGCAGTCTCGAGGCTTGGGATTGAACCTCATGACTACTTACCGTTTGATGCTTTTCCTTGAGTTTGGCCTGAATTAGGCAGGGCAACCTGAGTGAAACATTACCCTAATCACCATGATGAGGAGAGGGCTCATCTAGTTCTTTCTCTTGTTTGGGCTGTAGGGTGGTGAACTAGTCAAGGAGAACTGGCGGCGATTCTTGAATGGGGAAGACCTTCTCTTTGAGGTTGATTTGCACCGTGGATACTGATACTGCCACAAAGAAACTTTAAGATTGAGCTCGTTGTCCCGTACATACAAAGGAGCGAGCCAAAGCATGTAGCATTTTTTTTTTTTTTAATGTTTTATCATGCAACAAAGCAGCACACTCTGGCAGCATTTGTCAAGTCATGCTTCTTTTTTCCTTTAGCACTGTCTGTGTTTGTTTGTCTTTGTTAGTAGTTATTGCCTGTTATATCATTACTTCATTCTCTAGCCTTTTGAGCCGTTTTTTTTTTCTTAAATTTTAATTTATTCATAGTGCCTGTTGAGTAGCCCGAGGCCATTCTCTCTCTTTCTGTTCCTCCTTGTAGGCATGAACTGGTGGTTGCAATGTTGACAGAAGTGACACTGCAAACAGTCGATATTCAACAACTGTCAATGATCATTATGTTTTTTCTCAATAGTAATTCTGCCCTTGAAGCTGAAGCAAGCCTGTACTAGACAATGCTCTGACTGGGGGATACTAGACGACGTGTTGTCTGGGGGATATGTAATCTGTACCAGACGACGTGTTGACTGGGGGATATGTGATCTGGTGAACGATTGCTCTTCACCATTGAAACAATGTGACTTTTGCACCACTAAGAAGCTCATACTCTGGAGCACGAATGAGCCCATGGGCGCAACCCTCAACAGCGATCTGAACTTGTGTCTTAATGGCACCGCCAGAACAAGTTCAGCCTTGTCTTATTTGTCCAGTTTTCCCACTCCAAATCTTTGCCTAGGGTAGCACTTGTCCGAGGGCAGGAGCATGCAAGCGTGAACATGCATATGGCAATGGCACAGACTTATTGTCGGCCGATTTCATTTCTCCCGATTGATATTGTTTGTAGGATCTTCAAGAAAAGTTGTTGCAAAATATCTTAGCATATACGTGGCAGAGAGCAACCTCTTTCCTTCTACACAATGTGCATACTGAGTCAGGTATTCTACAGAATATGCTCTGGCCAATCAGTGCGGTAAACACTTTTCTTCTAGCCAATGGTTAATGTGGTAAACAAGCTTAGTGGCATCCAGACTTGAGTACGGTCAGTCTAATGTTTTTACTTGAGTGCCTGAGATCTGCCTGTTGATGTGACTAAGCTAGAAAGTCTAGGTTGCTATGGCTACCAATACATGTAAATCTATGAGATCAAAGTTCGTGATTGGGAGTCGCTCCCACACAATGGGAATGAAAACTTGAGAGTTTGTATTGACCCTTGACTATTGAACAAACATCTCTTTCGGATACCACACCCAATCCCGGCAGAAGAAGGACTTCTTCCTAATATCAGAAAGGTGAAGGTGTTTTCTGAATATGACGTAAAGGAGAGTTTCTGGCATGAAAGTCTTGATGAGGCAACCAGTAAAGTTTTCACTTTTTCTACACCATTCGGACACTATCGCTGGACCTGCATGCCTTTTTGGGACCTCTCCAGCACCGGAGATTTTTCAGAAACGTTTGAAGTAACAGTTGGACGGATTGCCAGGATTAGCAATCATCCACAATGACATAACAGTCATGAGTAAGTGAAGGAGATAACCTGGATGACACCACCAGGAATCATGATGAGCGAATGATGGCATAAATACAGCGCTGTCAAGAGGGGAAAATTGTACTGAATAACAGTATCAATAAGTTCCAACTTCGCGAAGCAGAACTTCTTTTCATGGGCCATCTATACCAGTGATGGGTTGAAGCCTGATCCGCTAAAGATCAGTGGCAGTTGACACATCAGGATGCCGACTGGATTTTAATGCCACAATGTGACAAGGCTGTATCCAGGATTAAGGAAGCAATTGGGAACGCCGCTATCCTGAAACATTTTGATCCTGGAAAGCCTAGCACCTTCGGCAGTGTGATGCTTCGTTGACTGATTTGGGAGCGGATCCTCTGCAGGACGGCGAGCAAATTGCATATGCAAGCCGTGTACTGACTTCTGCTAGAAGGAAGTATTGCCAGACAGAGGAAGAACTTCTTGCAGTTGTTTTTGGAATCTGACGGCTTGATCGATATCTATATCGACTAGTACTGCACACTACTGTTGAGTCCGATCATCCTCCTTTATAATCCATTTTTGAGAAGCCCTTGTGTAAGGCCCCAAACGTCTCCAGAAGATGATGTTAGCACTTCAACGCTAAGGCCTGAATGTGACGTATTGCAAGGGTTGTATGTGGCTGATATCTCATCTAGAGCATATCTGCCTGGACCACCACTGGGTTGTGATCAGTTTCAAGAAGAAAGTGCATTCGTCCAATGAGGAATGGAAAGTGGCAGACGAAAGGATGTAAGAAGTTGCTGAGCACACATGGAAGGACCCAATTATGCAGAAGCTGAGTGCAGCCATCAAAAATGGCTGGACAGGCAAGCGACGCACCACCAAAGTTGAGCTAGGGCCGAAATAATTTACCGAATGCTCATTTATCACTCGTTAAGAGAATAATCGTTACCTGTTAGAGACTGGTAACGAGTTTAACGATGCGCTCTGGCACGAGGGAAACTAGAGGGAAACTATGCTGTCGTGGGCACGTGCAGCCACTCGGCACGCCCGGTGGACTCAACCCATGCATGCCATGGCCATGGTCATCATGCAGAAGCAGACAGTTCTGTGACGCACGGCCCAGGCTTCACTACACTCCTTTCGATTTCCTGATTGCTGGCCATGGCGGAGTCGAAAGGCAAAGTACCCCTTAAAGTAAGCAGAGCTAAGAGGTCGCCAGTCTGGGTGTACTTCGAAGACCATGGAGACAAGGCCAAATGCAATTTATACAGTCGTGGGTACATGTTCGTACACTGAGCTTTTTCAACCATCTGAAAAGCGCGGATCCGAAGCAGTATGCTTGCACTGTTGGATCGGCTGTGAAGGATGGAGAAGAGACGAGTGCTGGGACCCATCCCATAGGGATGTTCGCTTTGATATCTTCATGAACCTCTTGGACTGCTGCTCTTCAGTTCCTCGCTGATAACTGACCTCGTCTTGGATTGGATTGTTTACTCTATGCGTCCGTTGTCGATTGTTCAAGATCGCGGTCTGGCAGTCTTCCTTCAAGAATTGGCACAATCGTGTAAGCAACCGTCAAGGACAAACTTTGCTGGCTCCCAGATAGGCGCCGCGCTTGATGCAAGTCGGAGTTGAAGGCACTTCTGGCCACAGACGCTACAGCAAGTGATGCACTTACAACGGATGGCTGGACTGACGTCAACAGCAACGACATAATAATCCTTTAAACCAATAACTCGATTGTTATGAAGAACAGTAACTGTTAAGGAAAAATCCATGATCGTTTCGGCCCTAAGTTGAGCACATACTTCCATTTTCGAGATGATCGAGTTGGTTGTTGATGATTTAATTTTCAAAGGCTCCTGTGTTATAAATTATTTCAGTAAGCCTTCGGAAGAAAATTATTGATCGCATCCATTATGCTCACTTGGGAGAAGTAAAACTTGGCTGTCTACAGCGAGCATGAACAACCAAATCAAGGACCAAATTGAACAAGTTTGCAGCCAGTACTGCTTTCAAGGTCAATGCAGGGACTGATTATACTACAGTGCACCACACTTAAAAAGTAGATTCTTTCATTTTTCTGTTAAAAAATTATATAAAATCGCAGCGACCTCTTTAGATCTTGAACCAATGTTTTCTGTTTTTCTTTGATATATCGGGCATAA